>ARYC01018159.1:0-26099 GCA_000711775.1 Oxytricha trifallax
CTTTTAAATAAACACTTTCTATAAAGTTTATTAACAATATAAGAAAAATCATTAAACAATCTTATGAAACGTATGCATAAAATTTGTTAGTTTTGATCTCATTTATTCTTAGACTGAATTCCGGGTGACGCCAATTCACGGCTTTTATAGCCAAGTATTAAAAACAAAGATCTGTGTAGTTTCACGCTTATCGAGTGACTACATTATGTTCAAGTCGTTCGTAAACTAAATCAAGTTTCAATTATAGTGACTGGCATTCGGAATTCACATTTTTAAGAAAAATAATAAAATAAATCTCACCAGATTTTAATGACTATGGCTATATTCTGTACATTTGTCAGCGGTCGCGGTGGACTACATCTCATAAAATTAGCATAGCAATGTTTCTGACTTTAAAAGATATGCAATTGGATTTGAATATTAGGACTTCGATGAAACTCTCAAAAGGATACTTCTCTACTAAGCAATATAGAAATGTATATATTTATAATTGTTCGAAGTAAAAGTGTCTTTAAATAATAAGAATGCCATTTTTCATTTATAAATTGTTACAAGCCATAATTTTCTTCTAAGCTTTAAATTTAGATGATTTCTAGAAATCCAAAGCATGAAAACTTATTTTAAATTCAGTTCTTACTGATTTAATCAACACATAGAAGTTTGACTTTGACGAGAGATCAAAGCAAATTTTCATATGTAAAAATAAATTCAAATCTTCCATTTTTTCAAAATTTAACATAAAATTTCAATTTAACTCAATAAATTTAAAGGTCATTTGATGATTTCTACAATCGCAAAGCTAGAAATTTACACTAATCTCTATCACAACTTGAAATTTATTTTTTGTTATGAAACCTTATGCTGGAATTGTCAAAGAAAAAAGTTTTATGATGTGAGAAAGCATCGAAAAATGCATTAAATTCTATCCTTGTCAAGCAACTAAATAAATAAAAAGATATGCAATAACTCAAATTCGGAATATTTATTTTGAAATACTTCGAATTTAATATAATTTAATCTCAATTGTGGAAAGCTTGAAGATATTTAAATATTCAAAGAACGAAAAAACCTCGAATGAACACATTTAAAAAGCACATTATAAATGAGACTTAAGTTGCTTCACATAAACTTAATTGTTAGATCTAAAAGTTTCTGTGAAGGATTTGTATGTCATTTTCTAAATCAATATTGTTTCGAGCTATGATTTCCTTCTTAGCTTCAAATTTAGTGATCCAAAGTACGACACTTTTAAATAAACACTTTCTTAAAGTTTATTAACAATATAAGAAAAATCATTAAACATTCTTATGAAACGTATGCATGAAATTTGTCAGTTTTGAGCTCATCTATCCTTAGACTGAATTCCGGGTGACGCCAATTCACGGCTTTTATAGCCAAGTATTAAAAACAAAGATCTGTGTAGTTTCACGCTTATCGAGTGACTACATTATGTTCAAGTCGTTCGTAAACTAAATCAAGTTTCAATTATAGTGACTGGCATTCGGAATTCACATTTTTAAGAAAAATAATAAAATAAATCTCACCAGATTTTAATGACTATGGCTATATTCTGTACATTTGTCAGCGGTCGCGGTGGACTACATCTCATAAAATTAGCATAGCAATGTTTCTGACTTTAAAAGATATGCAATTGGATTTGAATATTAGGACTTCGATGAAACTCTCAAAAGGATACTTCTCTACTAAGCAATATAGAAATGTATATATTTGTAATTGTTCGAAGTAAAAGTGTCTTTAAATAATAAGAATGCCATTTTTCATTTATAAATTGTTACAAGCCATAATTTTCTTCTAAGCTTCAAATTTAGATGATTTCTAGAAATCCAAAGCATGAAAACTTATTTTAAATTCAGTTCTTACAGATTTAATCAACACATAGAAGTTTGACTTTGACGAGAGATCAAAGCAAATTTTCATATGTAAAAATAAATTCAAATCTGCCATTTTTTCAAAATTTAACATAAAATTTCAATTTAACTCAATAAATTTTAAGGTCATTTGATGATTTCTACAATCGCAAAGCTAGAAATTTACAGTAATCTCTATCGCAACTTGAAATTTATTTTTTGTTATGAAACCTTATGCTGGAATTGTCAAAGAAAAAAGTTTTATGATATGAGAAAGCATCGAAAAATGCATTAAATTCTATCCTTGTCAAGCAACTAAATAAATAAAAAGAAATGCTATAACTCAAATTCGGAATATTTATTTGAAATACATCGAATTTAATAAAATTTAATCTCAATTGTTGCAAGCTTGAAGATATTTAAATATTCAAAGAACGAAAAAACCTCGAATGAACACATTTAAAAAACACATTATTAATGAGACTTAAGTTGCTTCACATAAACTTAATTGTTAGATCTAAAAGTTTCTATGAAGGATTTGTATGTCATATTTCCAAATCAAATATTGTTTCGAGCTTATGACATTATACCTTCTTAGCTTCCAAATTTACAGAGTTGATCCAAGAACGCAACTTTTTCAAACAAACCACTTTCTTTAAAGTTTATCTTCAACAATATAAGAAAAATCCATTAATACATTCTTTCATGGAAACGTATGCATAACAATTCGCCAAGTTGAGTCATCTCTATCCTATAGACACTGAATTCGGCGTCGACGACCATATTCAACCGGCCTTTTATAGCCAAGTATTAAAAACAAAGATCTGTGTAGTTTCACGCTTATCGAGTGACTACATTATGTTCAAGTCGTTCGTAAACTAAATCAAGTTTCAATTATAGTGACTGGCATTCGGAATTCACATTTTTAAGAAAAATAATAAAATAAATCTCACCAGATTTTAATGACTATGGCTATATTCTGTACATTTGTCAGCGGTCGCGGTGGACTACATCTCATAAAATTAGCATAGCAATGTTTCTGACTTTAAAAGATATGCAATTGGATTTGAATATTAGGACTTCGATGAAACTCTCAAAAGGATACTTCTCTACTAAGCAATATAGAAATGTATATATTTATAATTGTTCGAAGTAAAAGTGTCTTTAAATAATAAGAATGCCATTTTTCATTTATAAATTGTTACAAGCCATAATTTTCTTCTAAGCTTTAAATTTAGATGATTTCTAGAAATCCAAAGCATGAAAACTTATTTTAAATTCAGTTCTTACTGATTTAATCAACACATAGAAGTTTGACTTTGACGAGAGATCAAAGCAAATTTTCATATGTAAAAATAAATTCAAATCTTCCATTTTTTCAAAATTTAACATAAAATTTCAATTTAACTCAATAAATTTAAAGGTCATTTGATGATTTCTACAATCGCAAAGCTAGAAATTTACACTAATCTCTATCACAACTTGAAATTTATTTTTTGTTATGAAACCTTATGCTGGAATTGTCAAAGAAAAAAGTTTTATGATGTGAGAAAGCATCGAAAAATGCATTAAATTCTATCCTTGTCAAGCAACTAAATAAATAAAAAGAAATGCTATAACTCAAATTCGGAATATTTATTTGAAATACATCGAATTTAATAAAATTTAATCTCAATTGTTGCAAGCTTGAAGATATTTAAATATTCAAAGAACGAAAAAACCTCGAATGAACACATTTAAAAAACACATTATTAATGAGACTTAAGTTGCTTCACATAAACTTAATTGTTAGATTTAAAAGTTTCTATGAAGGATTTGTATGTCATTTTCCAAATCAATATTGTTTCGAGCTATGATTTCCTTCTTAGCTTCAAATTTAGGTGATCCAAGGTACGACACTTTTAAATAAACACTTTCTTAAAGTTTATTAACAATATAAGAAAAATCATTAAACATTCTTATGAAACGTATGCATAAAATTTGTAAGTTTTGAGCTCATCTATCCTTAGACTGAATTCCGGGTGACGCCAATTCACGGCTTTTATAGCCAAGCATTTAAAACAAAGATCTGTGTAGTTTCACGCTTATCGAGTGACTACATTATGTTCAAGTCGTTCGTAAACTAAATCAAGTTTCAATTATAGTGACTGGCATTCGGAATTCACATTTTTAAGAAAAATAATAAAATAAATCTCACCAGATTTTAATGACTATGGCTATATTCTGTACATTTGTCAGCGGTCGCGGTGGACTACATCTCATAAAATTAGCATAGCAATGTTTCTGACTTTAAAAGATATGCAATTGGATTTGAATATTAGGACTTCGATGAAACTCTCAAAAGGATACTTCTCTACTAAGCAATATAGAAATGTATATATTTATAATTGTTCGAAGTAAAAGTGTCTTTAATTAATAAGAATGCCATTTTTCATTTATAAATTGTTACAAGCCATAATTTTCTTCTAAGCTTCAAATTTAGATGAATTTCTAGAAATCCAAAGCATGAAAACTTATTTTAAATTCAGTTCTTACAGATTTAATCAACACATAGAAGTTTGACTTTGACGAGAGATCAAAAGCAAATTTTCATATGTAAAAATAAATTCAAATCTGCCATTTTTTCAAAATTTAACATAAAATTTCAATTTAACTCAATAAATTTTAAGGTCATTTGATGATTTCTACAATCGCAAAGCTAGAAATTTACAGTAATCTCTATCGCAACTTGAAATTTATTTTTTGTTATGAAACCTTATGCTGGAATTGTCAAAGAAAAAAGTTTTATGATATGAGAAAGCATCCGAAAAATGCATTAAATTCTATCCTTGTCAAGCAACTAAATAAATAAAAAGAAATGCTATAACTCAAATTCGGAATATTTATTTGAAATACATCGAATTTAATAAAATTTAATCTCAATTGTTGCAAGCTTGAAGATATTTAAATATTCAAAGAACGAAAAAACCTCGAATGAACACATTTAAAAAACACATTATTAATGAGACTTAAGTTGCTTCACATAAACTTAATTGTTAGATCTAAAAGTTTCTATGAAGGATTTGTATGTCATTTTCTAAATCAATATTGTTTCGAGCTATGATTTCCTTCTTAGCTTCAAATTTAGGTGATCCAAAGTACGACACTTTTAAATAAACACTTTCTTAAGTTTATTAACAATATAAGAAAAATCATTAAACATTCTTATGAAATGTATGCATAAAATTTGTCAGTTTTGAACTCATCTATCCTTAGACTGAATTCCGGGTGACGCCAATTCACGGCTTTTATAGCCAAGTATTAAAAACAAAGATCTGTGTAGTTTCACGCTTATCGAGTGACTACATTATGTTCAAGTCGTTCGTAAACTAAATCAAGTTTCAATTATAGTGACTGGCATTCGGAATTCACATTTTTAAGAAAAATAATAAAATAAATCTCACCAGATTTTAATGACTATGGCTATATTCTGTACATTTGTCAGCGGTCGCGGTGGACTACATCTCATAAAATTAGCATAGCAATGTTTCTGACTTTAAAAGATATGCAATTGGATTTGAATATTAGGACTTCGATGAAACTCTCAAAAGGATACTTCTCTACTAAGCAATAATAGGTATAAAAACGAAGAACAAGGCAAATAATAAGAATGCCATTTTTCATTTATAAATTGTTACAAGCCATAATTTTCTTCTAAGCTTTAAATTTAGATGATTTCTAGAAATCCAAAGCATGAAAACTTATTTTAAATTCAGTTCTTACTGATTTAATCAACACATAGAAGTTTGACTTTGACGAGAGATCAAAGCAAATTTTCATATGTAAAAATAAATTCAAATCTTCCATTTTTTCAAAATTTAACATAAAATTTCAATATTAACCAATAAATTTTAAAGGTAAAATCGCAAGCTAGAATTTACATAATAGCCAACTTGACAATATTTTTTGTTATGAAACTCGTATGCTGCGAAATTGTCAAAGAAAAAAGTATAAAATAATCATCGAAAAATGCATTAAATTCTATCCTTGTCAAGCAACTAAATAAATAAAAAGAAATGCTATAACTCAAATTCGGAATATTTATTTGAAATACATCGAATTTAATAAAATTTAATCTCAATTGTTGCAAGCTTGAAGATATTTAAATATTCAAAGAACGAAAAAACCTCGAATGAACACATTTAAAAAACACATTATTAATGAGACTTAAGTTGCTTCACATAAACTTAATTGTTAGATTTAAAAGTTTCTATGAAGGATTTGTATGTCATTTTCCAAATCAATATTGTTTCGAGCTATGATTTCCTTCTTAGCTTCAAATTTAGGTGATCCAAGGTACGACACTTTTAAATAAACACTTTCTTAAAGTTTATTAACAATATAAGAAAAATCATTAAACATTCTTATGAAACGTATGCATAAAATTTGTAAGTTTTGAGCTCATCTATCCTTAGACTGAATTCCGGGTGACGCCAATTCACGGCTTTTATAGCCAAGCATTTAAAACAAAGATCTGTGTAGTTTCACGCTTATCGAGTGACTACATTATGTTCAAGTCGCGTTCGTAAACTAAATCAAGTTTCAATAATAAGTGACTGGCATTCGGAATTCACATTTTTAAGAAAAATAATAAAATAAATCTCACCAGATTTTAATGACTATGGCTATATTCTGTACATTTGTCAGAGGTAACGGTGGACTACATCTCATAAATTTAGCATAGCAATGTTTATGACTTTAAAAGATATGCAATTGGATTTGAATATTAGGACTTCGATGAAACTCTCAAAAGGATACTTCTCTACTAAGCAATATAGAAATGTATATATTTATAATTGTTCGAAGTAAAAGTGTCTTTAATTAATAAGAATGCCATTTTTCATTTATAAATTGTTACAAGCCATAATTTTCTTCTAAGCTTCAAATTTAGATGATTTCTAGAAATCCAAAGCATGAAAACTTATTTTAAATTCAGTTCTTACAGATTTAATCAACACATAGAAGTTTGACTTTGACGAGAGATCAAAGCAAATTATCATATGTAAAAATAAATTTAAATCTGCCATTTTTTCAAAATTTAACATAAAATTTCAATTTAACTCAATAAATTTAAAGGTCATTTGATGATTTCTACAATCGCAAAGCTAGAAATTTACACTAATCTCTATCACAACTTGAAATTTATTTTTTGTTATGAAACCTTATGCTGGAATTGTCAAAGAAAAAAGTTTTATGATGTAGAAAGCATCGAAAAATGCATTAAATTCTATCCTTGTCAAGCAACTAAATAAATAAAAAGAAATGCTATAACTCAAATTCGGAATATTTATTTGAAATACATCGAATTTAATAAAATTTAATCTCAATTGTTGCAAGCTTGAAGATATTTAAATATTCAAAGAACGAAAAAACCTCGAATGAACACATTTAAAAAACACATTATTAATGAGACTTAAGTTGCTTCACATAAACTTAATTGTTAGATCTAAAAGTTTCTATGAAGGATTTGTATGTCATTATCAAATCAATATTGTTACGAACCATAATTTCTATCTAAGCTTCAAATTTAGATGATTTGTAGATTTTCAAAGAAGCACGAAAGCATATTTTAAATTTAGTTCTAACAGACTTAATTAAAACATAGAAGTTTGACTTTGACAAGAGATCAAAGCAAATTTTCATATGTAAAAATAAATTCAAATCTGCCATTTTTTCAAAATTTAACATAAAATTTCAATTTAACTCAATAAATTTTAAGGTCATTTGATGATTTCTACAATCGCAAAGCTAGAAATTTACAGTAATCTCTATCGCAACTTGAAATTTATTTTTTGTTATGAAACCTTATGCTGGAATTGTCAAAGAAAAAAGTTTTATGATATGAGAAAGCATCGAAAAATGCATTAAATTCTATCCTTGTCAAGCAACTAAATAAATAAAAAGAAATGCTATAACTCAAATTCGGAATATTTATTTGAAATACATCGAATTTAATAAAATTTAATCTCAATTGTTGCAAGCTTGAAGATATTTAAATATTCAAAGAACGAAAAAACCTCGAATGAACACATTTAAAAAACACATTATTAATGAGACTTAAGTTGCTTCACATAAACTTAATTGTTAGATCTAAAAGTTTCTATGAAGGATTTGTATGTCATTTTCAAAATCAATATTGTTTCGAGCTATGATTTCCTTCTTTGCTTCAAATTTAGGTGATCCAAAGTACGACACTTTTAAATATACACTTTCTTAAAGTTTATTAACAATATAAGAAAAATCATTAAACATTCTAATGAAACGTATGCATAAAATTTGTCAGTTTTGAACTCATCTATCCTTAGACTGAATTCCGGGTGACGCCAATTCACGGCTTTTATAGCCAAGTATTAAAAACAAAGATCTGTGTAGTTTCACGCTTATCGAGTGACTACATTATGTTCAAGTCGTTCGTAAACTAAATCAAGTTTCAATTATAGTGACTGGCATTCGGAATTCACATTTTTAAGAAAAATAATAAAATAAATCTCACCAGATTTTAATGACTATGGCTATATTCTGTACATTTGTCAGCGGTCGCGGTGGACTACATCTCATAAAATTAGCATAGCAATGTTTATGACTTTAAAAGATATGCAATTGGATTTGAATATTAGGACTTCGATGAAACTCTCAAAAGGATACTTCTCTACTAAGCAATATTGTAGAAATACAATTGATTTGGAAAAAGTAAATTAAATTTTATTCGTAGTGAACCTAATTAGTGGCAGTTAATTTTTTAATATTAAAATGATTATAATATCAGATTACGCTTTTAATAGTTTCTTTATTGATCAGTAATTAATTATAAAGAAATTGTACAAATTGTTCATTGTACAGATTTATAAGTAAAGTTTTTTTTAATATTAAGGCGTAACAATTAAAATTGTACATTGTACATTGTACAGTTTAAGAGATATAGTTTTTTAAATGGAATTGTACAAATCTGTAAATAGATAATTAGTGCTGAAGATTATTAATAAAATTACATTGATGGAGAGAATAATATGTACTTTCGTTTTAGAATTTCAATGTCTTGCTCACTAGGTCTATTTATTCTCGGCTTCATTCTCATTCACTTCCGTGTTCTCTATCACTGTTTCATCATCCACCATCAGTTCTGAGTCTCCGTCTTCTATTAGTCTCTGTTTAAAGTACAATGCAAGCTCAACCTCACTGAAGGGGAACTTCTCGTCTTCTCTCATCATCGTCTCTGTGAATTCAGCTGTCAACATTCTCGTGTCAAATGATTTCTTATCTAAATGGCTCATCTGGTTGAAAGGCAACTAGTTCGAAATTGCAAGTATCTGGCACTTCTAGAATCTCATTACAGGGGTCTTGTATTTTAGGTTTACTGGATAGCCTTCGCCTTCAAAGAATCTTTTAAGATCATCAATTTTGTCACCATCGTAGAATAAGTCCCTCTTTATCTCGTCCATGATTACAAGCTATGGTTACTGCTGAGGGGTGTTGGAGTCCATGCAGAAAGATCTATTGAGTATTCTGAAATCTTCGGTGATAAAGATCTTTCTGATATGTTTAGCTAGAGTAGTCTTTCCTGTGTTAGGCTCACCAAACAACCAGATAACGTTCACTTTTTCAGGGCATTTTCTAAAGATCACTCTGTAGAGCTTGTCTACGACATCGAAGTACAGCATCTTTTAAAGCATGCTTTTGTCAAGTCTGATCAATTTTTGTGACTAGGTATCATGGCGCTGAAGGAAACTACAGAGTGATTGGAACTTCGTTTGCTGCGGCTCTGGCTTAGATTGTATTTTCTATTCGTATCCCTGGTAAGTGATAAGTAGTTTGTGATTCTTCACGATTTGATCGCAGATCTCACTATCATCCTGATACATCCTGTACATATCCTCCACAGTGCTAACCTATTAAGACCTCACTAGCTCTTTATATTAATCTGAAATCCTGCGTTGTGATTAGGACGAGCTCCTTGAAGATGATCTTTTGATTTCCTGATTTTTAGCCTGTACTTTCGCGAATGCCACAAATTCTTGGAAATTCTACATATCCCCACAGCTTAGCATAAAATCTCCATTGCTTTCGTATAATTTCCTAAGCTTTACTTTCCCAATTAGTGTAAAAGAGAATGGTAGACTTTTTAATGCTTAGTATCCAAGATAGTCAGGCTTGCTAAAGTAATTCTTGGTAAGTCCAAGACCATTTTACTTCACGTGAATTGAAAGGTATTGCTATAACGAGTTATCATCAGTGGTACTGTGAAAGATGAGGGCGTGACTGAATCTAGGAGTCTTTCCTGATATTGCTTCCTCGATTTGCGTGTGCATTTGTTTTGCTTCATCAGTCTTGATTTTGAATACGAAGATGTGTCTATCATTTGATTCGGTATTAGGTCTTGAATGAATCTGATTCTTCGTTTCCATCTTTGTATGTATGAATCCTTAAGAAATGAGTTTCCTTTTTAAGCCATTAATTTCCAATCATTTGAATAATTATTTAATTCATTTTAAATATTAATAATCTTCACACTAATTATCTATTTACAGATTTGTACAATTCCATTTAAAAAACTATATCTCTTAAACTGTATAATGTACAATGAACAATTTTAATTGTTACGCCTTAATATTTAAAAAAACTTTACTTATAAATCTGTACAATGAACAATTTGTACAATTTCTTTATAATTAATTACTGATCAATAAGCATACTATTAAAAGCGTAATCTGATATTATAATCATTTTAATATTAAAAAATTAACTGCCACTAATTAGGATCACTACGAATAAAATTTCATTTACTTTTTCCAGATCAATTGTATTTCTACAATATAGAAATGTATATATTTATAATTGTTCGAAGTAAAAGTGTCTTTAAATAATAAGAATGCCATTTTTCATTTATAAATTGTTACAAGCCATAATTTTCTTCTAAGCTTCAAATTTAGATGATTTCAAGAAATCCAAAGCACGAAAACTTAATTTAAATTCAGTTCTTACAGATTTAATCAACACATAGAAGTTTGACTTTGACGAGAGATCAAAGCAAATTTTCATATGTAAAAATAAATTCAAATCTGCCATTTTTTCAAAATTTAACATAAAATTTCAATTTAACTCAATAAATTTAAAGGTCATTTGATGATTTCTACAATCGCAAAGCTAGAAATTTACAGTAATCTCTATCGCAACTTGAAATTTATTTTTTGTTATGAAACCTTATGCTGGAATTGTCAAAGAAAAAAGTTTTATGATATGAGAAAGCATCGAAAAATGCATTAAATTCTATCCTTGTCAAGCAACTAAATAAATAAAAAGAAATGCTATAACTCAAATTCGGAATATTTATTTGAAATACATCGAATTTAATAAAATTTAATCTCAATTGTTGCAAGCTTGAAGATATTTAAATATTCAAAGAACGAAAAAACCTCGAATGAACACATTTAAAAAACACATTATTAATGAGACTTAAGTTGCTTCACATAAACTTAATTGTTAGATCTAAAAGTTTCTATGAAGGATTTGTATGTCATTTTCCAAATCAATATTGTTTCGAGCTATGATTTCCTTCTTAGCTTCAAATTTAGGTGATCCAAAGTACGACACTTTTAAATAAACACTTTCTTAAGTTTATTAACAATATAAGAAAAATCATTAAACATTCTTATGAAACGTATGCATAAAATTTGTAAGTTTTGAGCTCATCTATCCTTAGACTGAATTCCGGGTGACGCCAATTCACGCCTTTTATAGCCAAGCATTAAAAACAAAGATCTGTGTAGTTTCACGCTTATCGAGTGACTACATTATGTTCAAGTCGTTCGTAAACTAAATCAAGTTTAAATAATAGTGACTGGCATTCGGAATTCACATTTTTAAGAAAAATAATAAAATAAATCTCACCAAATTTTAATGACTATGGCTATATTCTGTACATTTGTCAGCGGTCCCGGTGGACTACATCTCATAAAATTAGCATAGCAATGTTTATGACTTTAAAAGATATGCAATTGGATTTGAATATTAGGACTTCGATGAAACTCTCAAAGGATAATTCTTACTAAGCAATATGAAATATATATATTTATATTGTGAAGTAAAAGTGTCTTTAAATAATAAGAATGCCATTTTTCATTTATAAATTGTTACAAGCCATAATTTTCTTCTAAGCTTCAAATTTAGATGATTTCTAGAAATCCAAAGCATGAAAACTTATTTTAAATTCAGTTCTTACAGATTTAATCAACACATAGAAGTTTGACTTTGACGAGAGATCAAAGCAAATTTTCATATGTAAAAATAAATTCAAATCTGCCATTTTTTCAAAATTTAACATAAAATTTCAATTTAACTCAATAAATTTTAAGGTCATTTGATGATTTCTACAATCGCAAAGCTAGAAATTTACAGTAATCTCTATCGCAACTTGAAATTTATTTTTTGTTATGAAACCTTATGCTGGAATTGTCAAAGAAAAAAGTTTTATGATATGAGAAAGCATCGAAAAATGCATTAAATTCTATCCTTGTCAAGCAACTAAATAAATAAAAAGAAATGCTATAACTCAAATTCGGAATATTTATTTGAAATACATCGAATTTAATAAAATTTAATCTCAATTGTTGCAAGCTTGAAGATATTTAAATATTCAAAGAACGAAAAAACCTCGAATGAACACATTTAAAAAACACATTATTAATGAGACTTAAGTTGCTTCACATAAACTTAATGTTAGATCTAAAAGTTTCTATGAAGGATTTGTATGTCATTTTCCAAATCAATATTGTTTCGAGCTATGATTTCCTTCTTAGCTTCAAATTTAGGTGATCCAAAGTACGACACTTTTAAATAAACACTTTCTTAAAGTTTATTAACAATATAAGAAAAATCATTAAACAATCTTATGAAACGTATGCATAAAATTTGTAAGTTTTGAGCTCATCTATCCTTAGACTGAATTCCGGGTGACGCCAATTCACGGCTTTTATAGCCAAGCATTAAAAACAAAGATCTGTGTAGTTTCACGCTTATCGAGTGACTACATTATGTTCAAGTCGTTCGTAAACTAAATCAAGTTTCAATAATAGTGACTGGCATTCGAAATTCACATTTTTAAGAAAAATAATAAAATAAATCTCACCAGATTTTAATGACTATGGCTATATTCTGTACATTTGTCAGAGGTAACGGTGGACTACATCTCATAAAATTAGCATAGCAATGTTTATGACTTTAAAAGATACGCAATTGGATTTGAATATTAGGACTTCGATGAACTTCAAAGGATATTCTCTACTAAGCATATAGAATGTATATATTTATATGTTGAGTAAAAGTGTCTTTAAATAATAAGAATGCCATTTTTCATTTATAAATTGCTACAAGCCATAATTTTCTTCTAAGCTTCAAATTTAGATGATTTCTAGAAATCCAAAGCACGAAAACTTATTTTAAATTCAGTTCTTACAGATTTAATCAACACATAGAAGTTTGACTTTGACGAGAGATCAAAGCAAATTTTCATATGTAAAAATAAATTCAAATCTGCCATTTTTTCAAAATTTAACATAAAATTTCAATTTAACTCAATAAATTTAAAGGTCATTTGATGATTTCTACAATCGCAAAGCTAGAAATTTACACTAATCTCTATAGCAACTTGAAATTTATTTCTTGTTATAAAACCTTATACTGGAATTGTCAAAGAAAAAAGTTTTATGATTGACAAAGCATCGAAAAATGCATTAAATTATATCCTTGTCAAGCAACTAAATAAAAAAAAAGAAATGCAATAACTCAAATTCGGAATATTTATTTAAAATACATCGAATTTAATAAAAATTAATCCCAATTGTTGCAAGCTTGAAGATATTTAAATATTCAAAGAACGAAACCTCGAATGAACACAGTTAAAAAACACAATATTAATGAGACTTAAGTTGCTTCACATAAACTTAATTGTTAGATCAAAAAGTTTCTATGAAGGATTTGTATGTCATTTTCAAAATCAATATTGTTTCGAGCTATGATTTCCTTCTTAGCTTCAAATTTAGGTGATCCAAAGTACGACACTTTTAAATAAACACTTTCTTAAAGTTTATTAACAATATAAGAAAAATCATTAAACATTCTAATGAAACGTATGCATAAAATTTGTAAGTTTTGAGCTCATCTATCCTTAGACTGAATTCCGGTGACGCCAATTCACGGCTTTTATAGCCAAGCATTAAAAACAAAGATCTGTGTAGTTTCACGCTTATCGAGTGACTACATTATGTTCAAGTCGTTCGTAAACTAAATCAAGTTTCAATTATAGTGACTGGCATTCGGAATTCACATTTTTAAGAAAAATAATAAAATAAATCTCACCAGATTTTAATGACTATGGCTATATTCTGTACATTTGTCAGCGGTCGCGGTGGACTACATCTCATAAAATTAGCATAGCAATGTTTCTGACTTTAAAAGATATGCAATTGGATTTGAATATTAGGACTTCGATGAAATTCAAAGCGATCTTTTACAAGCAATTAGAAATGATATATATTTATATTGTTCGAAGTAAAAGTGTCTTTAAATAATAAGAATGCCATTTTTCATTTATAAATTGTTACAAGCCATAATTTTCTTCTAAGCTTTAAATTTAGATGATTTCTAGAAATCCAAAGCATGAAAACTTATTTTAAATTCAGTTCTTACTGATTTAATCAACACATAGAAGTTTGACTTTGACGAGAGATCAAAGCAAATTTTCATATGTAAAAATAAATTCAAATCTTCCATTTTTTTCAATTTAACATAAAATTTCAATTTAACTCAATAAATTTAAAGGTCATTTGATGATTTCTACAATCGCAAAGCTAGAAATTTACACTAATCTCTATCACAACTTGAAATTTATTTTTTGTTATGAAACCTTATGCTGGAATTGTCAAAGAAAAAAGTTTTATGATGTGAGAAAGCATCGAAAAATGCATTAAATTCTATCCTTGTCAAGCAACTAAATAAATAAAAAGAAATGCTATAACTCAAATTCGGAATATTTATTTGAAATACATCGAATTTAATAAAATTTAATCTCAATTGTTGCAAGCTTGAAGATATTTAAATATTCAAAGAACGAAAAAACCTCGAATGAACACATTTAAAAAACACATTATTAATGAGACTTAAGTTGCTTCACATAAACTTAATTGTTAGATCTAAAAGTTTCTATGAAGGATTTGTATGTCATTTTCAAAATCAATATTGTTTCGAGCTATGATTTCCTTCTTTGCTTCAAATTTAGGTGATCCAAAGTACGACACTTTTAAATATACACTTTCTTAAAGTTTATTAACAATATAAGAAAAATCATTAAACATTCTAATGAAACGTATGCATAAAATTTGTCAGTTTTGAGGAATGATCTATCCTTAGACTGAATTCCGGGTGACGCCAATTCACGGCTTTTATAGCCAAGCATTAAAAACAAAGATCTGTGTAGTTTCACGCTTATCGAGTGTCTACATTATGTTCAAGTCGTTCGTAAATAAACTAAATCAAGTTTCAATAATCGTGACTGGCATTCGGAATTCACATTTTTAAGAAAAATAATAAAATAAATCTCACCAGATTTTAATGACTATGGCTATATTCTGTACATTTGTCAGAGGTAACGGTGGACTACATCTCATAAATTTAGCATAGCAATGTTTATGACTTTAAAAGATATGCAATTGGATTTGAATATTAGGACTTCGATGAAACTCTCAAAAGGATACTTCTCTACTAAGCAATATAGAAATGTATATATTTGTAATTGTTCGAAGTAAAAGTGTCTTTAAATAATAAGAATGCCATTTTTCATTTATAAATTGTTACAAGCCATAATTTTCTTCTAAGCTTCAAATTTAGATGATTTCTAGAAATCCAAAGCATGAAAACTTATTTTAAATTCAGTTCTTACAGATTTAATCAACACATAGAAGTTTGACTTTGACGAGAGATCAAAGCAAATTATCATATGTAAAAATAAATTTAAATCTGCCATTTTTTAAAATTTAACATAAAATTTCAATTTAACTCAATAAATTTAAAGGTCATTTGATGATTTCTACAATCGCAAAGCTAGAAATTTACACTAATCTCTATCACAACTTGAAATTTATTTTTTGTTATGAAACCTTATGCTGGAATTGTCAAAGAAAAAAGTTTTATGATGTGAGAAAGCATCGAAATGCATTAAATTCTATCCTTGTCAAGCAACTAAATAAATAAAAAGAAATGCTATAACTCAAATTCGGAATATTTATTTGAAATACATCGAATTTAATAAAATTTAATCTCAATTGTTGCAAGCTTGAAGATATTTAAATATTCAAAGAACGAAAAAACCTCGAATGAACACATTTAAAAAACACATTATTAATGAGACTTAAGTTGCTTCACATAAACTTAATGTTAGATTTAAAAGTTTCTATGAAGGATTTGTATGTCATTTTCCAAATCAATATTGTTTCGAGCTATGATTTCCTTCTTAGCTTCAAATTTAGGTGATCCAAGGTACGACACTTTTAAATAAACACTTTCTTAAAGTTTATTAACAATATAAGAAAAATCATTAAACATTCTTATGAAACGTATGCATAAAATTTGTAAGTTTTGAGCTCATCTATCCTTAGACTGAATTCCGGGTGACGCCAATTCACGGCTTTTATAGCCAAGTATTAAAAACAAAGATCTGTGTAGTTTCACGCTTATCGAGTGACTACATTATGTTCAAGTCGTTCGTAAACTAAATCAAGTTTCAATTATAGTGACTGGCATTCGGAATTCACATTTTTAAGAAAAATAATAAAATAAATCTCACCAGATTTTAATGACTATGGCTATATTCTGTACATTTGTCAGCGGTCGCGGTGGACTACATCTCATAAAATTAGCATAGCAATGTTTCTGACTTTAAAAGATATGCAATTGGATTTGAATATTAGGACTTCGATGAACTTCAAAAAGGGATATTCTTATAAACAATATAGAATGTATATTATTTATAATTAGTTCGAAGTAAAAGTGTCTTTAAATAATAAGAATGCCATTTTTCATTTATAAATTGTTACAAGCCATAATTTTCTTCTAAGCTTTAAATTTAGATGATTTCTAGAAATCCAAAGCATGAAAACTTATTTTAAATTCAGTTCTTACTGATTTAATCAACACATAGAAGTTTGACTTTGACGAGAGATCAAAGCAAATTTTCATATGTAAAAATATTATTTCTTGTTATGAAAACTTATGCAGGAATTGTCAAAGTAAAATGTTTATGATATGAGAAAGCATCGAAAAATGCATTAAATTCTATCCTTGTCAAGCAACTAAATAAATAAAAAGAAATGCTATAACTCAAATTCGGAATATTTATTTGAAATACATCGAATTTAATAAAATTTAATCTCAATTGTTGCAAGCTTGAAGATATTTAAATATTCAAAGAACGAAAAAACCTCGAATGAACACATTTAAAAAACACATTATTAATGAGACTTAAGTTGCTTCACATAAACTTATTGTTAGATTTAAAAGTTTCTATGAAGGATTTGTATGTCATTTTCCAAATCAATATTGTTTCGAGCTATGATTTCCTTCTTAGCTTCAAATTTAGGTGATCCAAGGTACGACACTTTTAAATAAACACTTTCTTAAAGTTTATTAACAATATAAGAAAAATCATTAAACATTCTTATGAAACGTATGCATAAAATTTGTAAGTTTTGAGCTCATCTATCCTTAGACTGAATTCCGGGTGACGCCAATTCACGGCTTTTATAGCCAAGTATTAAAAACAAAGATCTGTGTAGTTTCACGCTTATCGAGTGACTACATTATGTTCAAGTCGTTCGTAAACTAAATCAAGTTTCAATTATAGTGACTGGCATTCGGAATTCACATTTTTAAGAAAAATAATAAAATAAATCTCACCAGATTTTAATGACTATGGCTATATTCTGTACATTTGTCAGCGGTCGCGGTGGACTACATCTCATAAAATTAGCATAGCAATGTTTCTGACTTTAAAAGATATGCAATTGGATTTGAATATTAGGACTTCGATGAATCTCAAAGATCTCTACTAGCAATATAGAAATGTATATATTGTATAATTGTTCGAAGTAAAAGTGTCTTTAAATAATAAGAATGCCATTTTTCATTTATAAATTGTTACAAGCCATAATTTTCTTCTAAGCTTTAAATTTAGATGATTTCTAGAAATCCAAAGCATGAAAACTTATTTTAAATTCAGTTCTTACTGATTTAATCAACACATAGAAGTTTGACTTTGACGAGAGATCAAAGCAAATTTTCATATGTAAAAATAAATTCAAATCTTCCATTTTTTCAAAATTTAACATAAAATTTCAATTTAACTCAATAAATTTTAAGGTCATTTGATGATTTCTACAATCGCAAAGCTAGAAATTTACAGTAATCTCTATCGCAACTTGAAATTTATTTTTTGTTATGAAACCTTATGCTGGAATTGTCAAAGAAAAAAGTTTTATGATATGAGAAAGCATCGAAAAATGCATTAAATTCTATCCTTGTCAAGCAACTAAATAAATAAAAAGAAATGCTATAACTCAAATTCGGAATATTTATTTGAAATACATCGAATTTAATAAAATTTAATCTCAATTGTTGCAAGCTTGAAGATATTTAAATATTCAAAGAACGAAAAAACCTCGAATGAACACATTTAAAAAACACATTATTAATGAGACTTAAGTTGCTTCACATAAACTTAATTGTTAGATTTAAAAGTTTCTATGAAGGATTTGTATGTCATTTTCCAAATCAATATTGTTTCGAGCTATGATTTCCTTCTTAGCTTCAAATTTAGGTGATCCAAGGTACGACACTTTTAAATAAACACTTTCTTAAAGTTTATTAACAATATAAGAAAAATCATTAAACATTCTTATGAAACGTATGCATAAAATTTGTAAGTTTTGAGCTCATCTATCCTTAGACTGAATTCCGGGTGACGCCAATTCACGGCTTTTATAGCCAAGCATTTAAAACAAAGATCTGTGTAGTTTCACGCTTATCGAGTGTCTACATTATGTTCAAGTCGTTCGTAAATAAACTAAATCAAGTTTCAATAATCGTGACTGGCATTCGGAATTCACATTTTTAAGAAAAATAATAAAATAAATCTCACCAGATTTTAATGACTATGGCTATATTCTGTACATTTGTCAGAGGTAACGGTGGACTACATCTCATAAATTTAGCATAGCAATGTTTATGACTTTAAAAGATATGCAATTGGATTTGAATATTAGGACTTCGATGAAACTCTCAAAAGGATACTTCTCTACTAAGCAATTGAAGTTAATATTTATATTGTTCAAGTAAAAGTGGTCTTAAATAATAGAATGCCTTTTTTCATTAAAATGATTAAAGCATAATTTTTTTAGCTTAAAATTTAGTGATTTCTAAAATCCAAGCACGAAAACTTATTTTAAATTCAATTCTTACAGACTTAATCAAAATTAAGAAGTTCTAATTTGAAGAGAGATCAAAGCAAATTCAAATTTCTTATGTAAATAAAATATATTCAAATTTATCATGTCTTCTAATTTTTACTCTATAAATTTAAAAGCCATTTCGTCATTTCTACAATCGTAAAGCTTGAAATTTACACTAATCTCTATCGCAACATGAAGTTTATTTTTTTGTTATGAAACCTTAAGCTTGAATTGTCAAAGATAAAAGTGTTATGATATGAGAAAGCATCGAAAAATGCATTAAATTCTATCCTTGTCAAGCAACTAAATAAATAAAAAGAAATGCTATAACTCAAATTCGGAATATTTATTTGAAATACATCGAATTTAATAAAATTTAATCTCAATTGTTGCAAGCTTGAAGATATTTAAATATTCAAAGAACGAAAAAACCTCGAATGAACACATTTAAAAAACACATTATTAATGAGACTTAAGTTGCTTCACATAAACTTATTGTTAGATTTAAAAGTTTCTATGAAGGATTTGTATGTCATTTTCCAAATCAATATTGTTTCGAGCTATGATTTCCTTCTTAGCTTCAAATTTAGGTGATCCAAGGTACGACACTTTTAAATAAACACTTTCTTAAAGTTTATTAACAATATAAGAAAAATCATTAAACATTCTTATGAAACGTATGCATAAAATTTGTAAGTTTTGAGCTCATCTATCCTTAGACTGAATTCCGGGTGACGCCAATTCACGGCTTTTATAGCCAAGCATTTAAAACAAAGATCTGTGTAGTTTCACGCTTATCGAGTGACTACATTATGTTCAAGTCGTTCGTAAACTAAATCAAGTTTCAATTATAGTGACTGGCATTCGGAATTCACATTTTTAAGAAAAATAATAAAATAAATCTCACCAGATTTTAATGACTATGGCTATATTCTGTACATTTGTCAGCGGTCGCGGTGGACTACATCTCATAAAATTAGCATAGCAATGTTTCTGACTTTAAAAGATATGCAATTGGATTTGAATATTAGGACTTCGATGGAAACTCTCAAAAGGATATCTCTTACTAAGATATGATGGTATTATGATAATTGTTCGAAGTAAAAGTGTCTTTAAATAATAAGAATGCCATTTTTCATTTATAAATTGTTACAAGCCATAATTTTCTTCTAAGCTTTAAATTTAGATGATTTCTAGAAATCCAAAGCATGAAAACTTATTTTAAATTCAGTTCTTACTGATTTAATCAACACATAGAAGTTTGACTTTGACGAGAGATCAAAGCAAATTTTCATATGTAAAAATAAATTCAAATCTTCCATTTTTTCAAAATTTAACATAAAATTTCAATTTAACTCAATAAATTTTAAGGTCATTTGATGATTTCTACAATCGCAAAGCTAGAAATTTACAGTAATCTCTATCGCAACTTGAAATTTATTTTTTGTTATGAAACCTTATGCTGGAATTGTCAAAGAAAAAAGTTTTATGATATGAGAAAGCATCGAAAAATGCATTAAATTCTATCCTTGTCAAGCAACTAAATAAATAAAAAGAAATGCTATAACTCAAATTCGGAATATTTATTTGAAATACATCGAATTTAATAAAATTTAATCTCAATTGTTGCAAGCTTGAAGATATTTAAATATTCAAAGAACGAAAAAACCTCGAATGAACACATTTAAAAAACACATTATTAATGAGACTTAAGTTGCTTCACATAAACTTAATTGTTAGATTTAAAAGTTTCTATGAAGGATTTGTATGTCATTTTCCAAATCAATATTGTTTCGAGCTATGATTTCCTTCTTAGCTTCAAATTTAGGTGATCCAAGGTACGACACTTTTAAATAAACACTTTCTTAAAGTTTATTAACAATATAAGAAAAATCATTAAACATTCTTATGAAACGTATGCATAAAATTTGTAAGTTTTGAGCTCATCTATCCTTAGACTGAATTCCGGGTGACGCCAATTCACGGCTTTTATAGCCAAGCATTTAAAACAAAGATCTGTGTAGTTTCACGCTTATCGAGTGACTACATTATGTTCAAGTCGTTCGTAAACTAAATCAAGTTTCAATTATAGTGACTGGCATTCGGAATTCACATTTTTAAGAAAAATAATAAAATAAATCTCACCAGATTTTAATGACTATGGCTATATTCTGTACATTTGTCAGCGGTCGCGGTGGACTACATCTCATAAAATTAGCATAGCAATGTTTCTGACTTTAAAAGATATGCAATTGGATTTGAATATTAGGACTTCGATGAAACTCTCAAAGGATAATCTATACTAAGCAATAAGAATGTATATAGTTGTAATTGTTCGAAGTAAAAGTGTCTTTAAATAATAAGAATGCCATTTTTCATTTATAAATTGTTACAAGCCATAATTTTCTTCTAAGCTTTAAATTTAGATGATTTCTAGAAATCCAAAGCATGAAAACTTATTTTAAATTCAGTTCTTACTGATTTAATCAACACATAGAAGTTTGACTTTGACGAGAGATCAAAGCAAATTTTCATATGTAAAAATAAATTCAAATCTTCCATTTTTTCAAAATTTAACATAAAATTTCAATTTAACTCAATAAATTTTAAGGTCATTTGATGATTTCTACAATCGCAAAGCTAGAAATTTACAGTAATCTCTATCGCAACTTGAAATTTATTTTTTGTTATGAAACCTTATGCTGGAATTGTCAAAGAAAAAAGTTTTATGATATGAGAAAGCATCGAAATGCATTAAATTCTATCCTTGTCAAGCAACTAAATAAATAAAAAGAAATGCTATAACTCAAATTCGGAATATTTATTTGAAATACATCGAATTTAATAAAATTTAATCTCAATTGTTGCAAGCTTGAAGATATTTAAATATTCAAAGAACGAAAAAACCTCGAATGAACACATTTAAAAAACACATTATTAATGAGACTTAAGTTGCTTCACATAAACTTAATTGTTAGATCTAAAAGTTTCTATGAAGGATTTGTATGTCATTTTCCAAATCAATATTGTTTCGAGCTATGATTTCCTTCTTAGCTTCAAATTTAGGTGATCCAAGGTACGACACTTTTAAATAAACACTTTCTTAAAGTTTATTAACAATATAAGAAAAATCATTAAACATTCTTATGAAACGTATGCATAAAATTTGTAAGTTTTGAGCTCATCTATCCTTAGACTGAATTCCGGGTGACGCCAATTCACGGCTTTTATAGCCAAGTATTAAAAACAAAGATCTGTGTAGTTTCACGCTTATCGAGTGACTACATTATGTTCAAGTCGTTCGTAAACTAAATCAAGTTTCAATTATAGTGACTGGCATTCGGAATTCACATTTTTAAGAAAAATAATAAAATAAATCTCACCAGATTTTAATGACTATGGCTATATTCTGTACATTTGTCAGCGGTCGCGGTGGACTACATCTCATAAAATTAGCATAGCAATGTTTCTGACTTTAAAAGATATGCAATTGGATTTGAATATTAGGACTTCGATGAATCTCAAAGGTTTCTTAATAAGGCAATATAGAAATGTATATATTTTTAATTGTTCGAAGTAAAAGTGTCTTTAAATAATAAGAATGCCATTTTTCATTTATAAATTGTTACAAGCCATAATTTTCTTCTAAGCTTTAAATTTAGATGATTTCTAGAAATCCAAAGCATGAAAACTTATTTTAAATTCAGTTCTTACTGATTTAATCAACACATAGAAGTTTGACTTTGACGAGAGATCAAAGCAAATTTTCATATGTAAAAATAAATTCAAATCTTCCATTTTTTCAAAATTTAACATAAAATTTCAATTTAACTCAATAAATTTTAAGGTCATTTGATGATTTCTACAATCGCAAAGCTAGAAATTTACAGTAATCTCTATCGCAACTTGAAATTTATTTTTTGTTATGAAACCTTATGCTGGAATTGTCAAAGAAAAAAGTTTTATGATATGAGAAAGCATCGAAAAATGCATTAAATTCTATCCTTGTCAAGCAACTAAATAAATAAAAAGAAATGCTATAACTCAAATTCGGAATATTTATTTGAAATACATCGAATTTAATAAAATTTAATCTCAATTGTTGCAAGCTTGAAGATATTTAAATATTCAAAGAACGAAAAAACCTCGAATGAACACATTTAAAAAACACATTATTAATGAGACTTAAGTTGCTTCACATAAACTTAATTGTTAGATTTAAAAGTTTCTATGAAGGATTTGTATGTCATTTTCCAAATCAATATTGTTTCGAGCTATGATTTCCTTCTTAGCTTCAAATTTAGGTGATCCAAGGTACGACACTTTTAAATAAACACTTTCTTAAAGTTTATTAACAATATAAGAAAAATCATTAAACATTCTTATGAAACGTATGCATAAAATTTGTAAGTTTTGAGCTCATCTATCCTTAGACTGAATTCCGGTGACGCCAATTCACGGCTTTTATAGCCAAGTATTAAAAACAAAGATCTGTGTAGTTTCACGCTTATCGAGTGACTACATTATGTTCAAGTCGTTCGTAAACTAAATCAAGTTTCAATTATAGTGACTGGCATTCGGAATTCACATTTTTAAGAAAAATAATAAAATAAATCTCACCAGATTTTAATGACTATGGCTATATTCTGTACATTTGTCAGCGGTCGCGGTGGACTACATCTCATAAAATTAGCATAGCAATGTTTCTGACTTTAAAAGATATGCAATTGGATTTGAATATTAGATTCGTGAATCTCAAAAGTGATATTCTTACTAAGCAATAAGAAATGTATATATTTTATATTGTTCGAAGTAAAAGTGTCTTTAAATAATAAGAATGCCATTTTTCATTTATAAATTGTTACAAGCCATAATTTTCTTCTAAGCTTTAAATTTAGATGATTTCTAGAAATCCAAAGCATGAAAACTTATTTTAAATTCAGTTCTTACTGATTTAATCAACACATAGAAGTTTGACTTTGACGAGAGATCAAAGCAAATTTTCATATGTAAAAATAAATTCAAATCTTCCATTTTTTCAAAATTTAACATAAAATTTCAATTTAACTCAATAAATTTAAAGGTCATTTGATGATTTCTACAATCGCAAAGCTAGTAATTTACACTTATCTCTATCGCAACTTGAAATTTATATTTTGTTATGAAACCTTATGCTGGAATTGTCAAAGAAAAAAGTTCTATGATATGAGAAAGCATCGAAAAATGCATTAAATTCTATCCTTGTCAAGCAACTAAATAAATAAAAAGAAATGCTATAACTCAAATTCGGAATATTTATTTGAAATACATCGAATTTAATAAAATTTAATCTCAATTGTTGCAAGCTTGAAGATATTTAAATATTCAAAGAACGAAAAAACCTCGAATGAACACATTTAAAAAACACATTATTAATGAGACTTAAGTTGCTTCACATAAACTTAAATTGTTAGATTTAAAAGTTTCTATGAAGGATTTGTATGTCATTTTCCAAATCAATATTGTTTCGAGCTATGATTTCCTTCTTAGCTTCAAATTTAGGTGATCCAAGGTACGACACTTTTAAATAAACACTTTCTTAAAGTTTATTAACAATATAAGAAAAATCATTAAACATTCTTATGAAACGTATGCATAAAATTTGTAAGTTTTGAGCTCATCTATCCTTAGACTGAATTCCGGGTGACGCCAATTCACGGCTTTTATAGCCAAGCATTTAAAACAAAGATCTGTGTAGTTTCACGCTTATCGAGTGTCTACATTATGTTCAAGTCGTTCGTAAATAAACTAAATCAAGTTTCAATAATCGTGACTGGCATTCGGAATTCACATTTTTAAGAAAAATAATAGAATAAATCTCACCAGATTTAAATGACTATGGCTATATTCTGTACATTTGTCAGAGGTAACGGTGGACTACATCTCATAAATTTAGCATAGCAATGTTTATGACTTTAAAAGATATGCAATTGGATTTGAATATTAGGACTTCGATGAAACTCTCAAAAGGATACTTCTCTACTAAAGCATTAGAAATGTATTATTTATTTGATTCGAAGTAAAAGTGTCTTTAAATAATAAGAATGCCATTTTTCATTTATAAATTGTTACAAGCCATAATTTTCTTCTAAGCTTTAAATTTAGATGATTTCTAGAAATCCAAAGCATGAAAACTTATTTTAAATTCAGTTCTTACTGATTTAATCAACACATAGAAGTTTGACTTTGACGAGAGATCAAAGCAAATTTTCATATGTAAAAATAAATTCAAATCTTCCATTTTTTCAAAATTTAACATAAAATTTCAATTTAACTCAATAAATTTTAAGGTCATTTGATGATTTCTACAATCGCAAAGCTAGAAATTTACAGTAATCTCTATCGCAACTTGAAATTTATTTTTTGTTATGAAACCTTATGCTGGAATTGTCAAAGAAAAAAGTTTTATGATATGAGAAAGCATCGAAAATCCATTTCTATCCTTGTCAAGCAACTAAATAAATAAAAAGAAATGCTATAACTCAAATTCGGAATATTTATTTGAAATACATCGAATTTAATAAAATTTAATCTCAATTGTTGCAAGCTTGAAGATATTTAAATATTCAAAGAACGAAAAAACCTCGAATGAACACATTTAAAAAACACATTATTAATGAGACTTAAGTTGCTTCACATAAACTTAATTGTTAGATCTAAA
>ARYC01018160.1:0-12878 GCA_000711775.1 Oxytricha trifallax
AAATTTAGGTGATCCAAGGTACGACACTTTTAAATAAACACTTTCTTAAAGTTTATTAACAATATAAGAAAAATCATTAAACATTCTTATGAAACGTATGCATAAAATTTGTAAGTTTTGAGCTCATCTATCCTTAGACTGAATTCCGGGTGACGCCAATTCACGCTTTTATAGCCAAGTATTAAAAACAAAGATCTGTGTAGTTTCACGCTTATCGAGTGACTACATTATGTTCAAGTCGTTCGTAAACTAAATCAAGTTTCAATTATAGTGACTGGCATTCGGAATTCACATTTTTAAGAAAAATAATAAAATAAATCTCACCAGATTTTAATGACTATGGCTATATTCTGTACATTTGTCAGCGGTCGCGGTGGACTACATCTCATAAAATTAGCATAGCAATGTTTCTGACTTTAAAAGATATGCAATTGGATTTGAATATTAGGACTTCGATGAAACTCTCAAAAGGATACTTCTCTACTAAGCAATATAGAAATGTATATATTTAAATTTAACTCAATAAATTTAAAGGTCATTTGATGATTTCTACAATTGCAAAGCTAGAAATTTACACTAATCTCTATCGCAACTTGAAATTTGTTTTTTGTTATGAAACCTTATGCAGGAATTGTCAAAGAAAAAAGTTTATGATATGGGAAAGTATCGAAAAAATGCATTAAATTCTATCCTTGTCAAGCAACTAAATAAATAAAAAGAAATGCTATAACTCAAATTCGGAATATTTATTTGAAATACATCGAATTTAATAAAATTTAATCTCAATTGTTGCAAGCTTGAAGATATTTAAATATTCAAAGAACGAAAAAACCTCGAATGAACACATTTAAAAAACACATTATTAATGAGACTTAAGTTGCTTCACATAAACTTAATTGTTAGATCTAAAAGTTTCTATGAAGGATTTGTATGTCATTTTCAAAATCAATATTGTTTCGAGCTATGATTTCCTTCTTTGCTTCAAATTTAGGTGATCCAAAGTACGACACTTTTAAATAAACACTTTCTTAAAGTTTATTAACAATATAAGAAAAATCATTAAACATTCTTATGAAACGTATGCATGAAATTTGTCAGTTTTGAGCTCATCTATCCTTAGACTGAATTCCGGGTGACGCCAATTCACGGCTTTTATAGCCAAGTATTAAAAACAAAGATCTGTGTAGTTTCACGCTTATCGAGTGACTACATTATGTTCAAGTCGTTCGTAAACTAAATCAAGTTTCAATTATAGTGACTGGCATTCGGAATTCACATTTTTAAGAAAAATAATAAAATAAATCTCACCAGATTTTAATGACTATGGCTATATTCTGTACATTTGTCAGCGGTCGCGGTGGACTACATCTCATAAAATTAGCATAGCAATGTTTCTGACTTTAAAAGATATGCAATTGGATTTGAATATTAGGACTTCGATGAAACTCTCAAAAGGATACTTCTCTTAACTAGAATATATTAAATGTATATATTTCAATTTAACTCAATAAATTTAAAGGTCATTTGATGATTTCTACAATCGCAAAGCTAGAAATTTACACTAATCTCTATCACAACTTGAAATTTATTTTTTGTTATGAAACCTTATGCTGGAATTGTCAAAGAAAAAAGTTTTATGATGTGAGAAAGCATAAAATGCATTAAATTCTATCCTTGTCAAGCAACTAAATAAATAAAAAGAAATGCTATAACTCAAATTCGGAATATTTATTTGAAATACATCGAATTTAATAAAATTTAATCTCAATTGTTGCAAGCTTGAAGATATTTAAATATTCAAAGAACGAAAAAACCTCGAATGAACACATTTAAAAAACACATTATTAATGAGACTTAAGTTGCTTCACATAAACTTAATTGTTAGATCTAAAAGTTTCTATGAAGGATTTGTATGTCATTTTCTAAATCAATATTGTTTCGAGCTATGATTTCCTTCTTAGCTTCAAATTTTAGGTGATCCAAAGTACGACACTTTTAAATAAACACTTTCTTAAAGTTTATTAACAATATAAGAAAAATCATTAAACATTCTTATGAAATGTATGCATAAAATTTGTCAGTTTTGAACTCATCTATCCTTAGACTGAATTCCGGGTGACGCCAATTCACGGCTTTTATAGCCAAGTATTAAAAACAAAGATCTGTGTAGTTTCACGCTTATCGAGTGACTACATTATGTTCAAGTCGTTCGTAAACTAAATCAAGTTTCAATTATAGTGACTGGCATTCGGAATTCACATTTTTAAGAAAAATAATAAAATAAATCTCACCAGATTTTAATGACTATGGCTATATTCTGTACATTTGTCAGCGGTCGCGGTGGACTACATCTCATAAAATTAGCATAGCAATGTTTCTGACTTTAAAAGATATGCAATTGGATTTGAATATTAGGACTTCGATGAAACTCTCAAAAGGATACTTCTCTACTAAGCAATATAGAAATGTATATATTTAAATTTAACTCAATAAATTTAAAGGTCATTTGATGATTTCTACAATTGCAAAGCTAGAAATTTACACTAATCTCTATCGCAACTTGAAATTTGTTTTTTGTTATGAAACCTTATGCAGGAATTGTCAAAGAAAAAAGTTTATGATATGGGAAAGCATCGAAAAATGCATTAAATTCTATCCTTGTCAAGCAACTAAATAAATAAAAAGAAATGCTATAACTCAAATTCGGAATATTTATTTGAAATACATCGAATTTAATAAAATTTAATCTCAATTGTTGCAAGCTTGAAGATATTTAAATATTCAAAGAACGAAAAAACCTCGAATGAACACATTTAAAAAACACATTATTAATGAGACTTAAGTTGCTTCACATAAACTTAATTGTTAGATCTAAAAGTTTCTATGAAGGATTTGTATGTCATTTTCTAAATCAATATTGTTTCGAGCTATGATTTCCTTCTTAGCTTCAAATTTAGGTGATCCAAAGTACGACACTTTTAAATAAACACTTTCTTAAAGTTTATTAACAATATAAGAAAAATCATTAAACATTCTTATGAAATGTATGCATAAAATTTGTCAGTTTTGAACTCATCTATCCTTAGACTGAATTCCGGGTGACGCCAATTCACGGCTTTTATAGCCAAGTATTAAAAACAAAGATCTGTGTAGTTTCACGCTTATCGAGTGACTACATTATGTTCAAGTCGTTCGTAAACTAAATCAAGTTTCAATTATAGTGACTGGCATTCGGAATTCACATTTTTAAGAAAAATAATAAAATAAATCTCACCAGATTTTAATGACTATGGCTATATTCTGTACATTTGTCAGCGGTCGCGGTGGACTACATCTCATAAAATTAGCATAGCAATGTTTCTGACTTTAAAAGATATGCAATTGGATTTGAATATTAGGACTTCGATGAAACTCTCAAAAGGATACTTCTCTACTAAGCAATATAGAAATGTAAAATTTCAATTTAACTCAATAAATTTAAAGGTCATTTGATGATTTCTACAATCGCAAAGCTAGAAATTTACACTAATCTCTATCACAACTTGAAATTTATTTTTTGTTATGAAACCTTATGCTGGAATTGTCAAAGAAAAAAGTTTTATGATGTGAGAAAGCATCGAAAAATGCATTAAATTCTATCCTTGTCAAGCAACTAAATAAATAAAAAGATATGCAATAACTCAAATTCGGAATATTTATTTGAAATACTTCGAATTTAATATAATTTAATCTCAATTGTGGAAAGCTTGAAGATATTTAAATATTCAAAGAACGAAAAAACCTCGAATGAACACATTTAAAAAGCACATTATAAATGAGACTTAAGTTGCTTCACATAAACTAATTGTTAGATTTAAAAGTTTCTATGAAGGATTTGTATGTCATTTTCCAAATCAATATTGTTTCGAGCTATGATTTCCTTCTTAGCTTCAAATTTAGGTGATCCAAGGTACGACACTTTTAAATAAACACTTTCTTAAAGTTTATTAACAATATAAGAAAAATCATTAAACATTCTTATGAAACGTATGCATAAAATTTGTAAGTTTTGAGCTCATCTATCCTTAGACTGAATTCCGGGTGACGCCAATTCACGGCTTTTATAGCCAAGCATTTAAAACAAAGATCTGTGTAGTTTCACGCTTATCGAGTGTCTACATTATGTTCAAGTCGTTCGTAAATAAACTAAATCAAGTTTCAATAATCGTGACTGGCATTCGGAATTCACATTTTTAAGAAAAATAATAGAATAAATCTCACCAGATTTAAATGACTATGGCTATATTCTGTACATTTTTCAGCGGTCCCGGTGGACTACATCTCATAAAATTAGCATAGCAATGTTTATGACTTTAAAAGATATGCAATTGGATTTGAATATTAGGACTTCGATGAAACTCTCAAAAGGATACTTCTCTACTAAGCAATATAGAAATGTATATATTTATAATTGTTCGAAGTAAAAGTGTCTTTAATTAATAAGAATGCCATTTTTCATTTATAAATTGTTACAAGCCATAATTTTCTTCTAAGCTTCAAATTTAGATGATTTCTAGAAATCCAAAGCATGAAAACTTATTTTAAATTCAGTTCTTACAGATTTAATCAACACATAGAAGTTTGACTTTGACGAGAGATCAAAGCAAATTATCATATGTAAAAATAAATTTAAATCTGCCATTTTTTCAAATTTAACATAAAATTTCAATTTAACTCAATAAATTTAAAGGTCATTTGATGATTTCTACAATCGCAAAGCTAGAAATTTACACTAATCTCTATCACAACTTGAAATTTATTTTTTGTTATGAAACCTTATGCTGGAATTGTCAAAGAAAAAAGTTTTATGATGTGAGAAAGCATCGAAAAATGCATTAAATTCTATCCTTGTCAAGCAACTAAATAAATAAAAAGATATGCAATAACTCAAATTCGGAATATTTATTTGAAATACTTCGAATTTAATATAATTTAATCTCAATTGTGGAAAGCTTGAAGATATTTAAATATTCAAAGAACGAAAAAACCTCGAATGAACACATTTAAAAAGCACATTATAAATGAGACTTAAGTTGCTTCACATAAACTTAATTGTTAGATCTAAAAGTTTCTGTGAAGGATTTGTATGTCATTTTCTAAATCAATATTGTTTCGAGCTATGATTTCCTTCTTAGCTTCAAATTTAGGTGATCCAAAGTACGACACTTTTAAATAAACACTTTCTTAAGTTTATTAACAATATAAGAAAAATCATTAAACATTCTTATGAAACGTATGCATAAAATTTGTCAGTTTTGAGCTCATCTATCCTTAGACTGAATTCCGGGTGACGCCAATTCACGCCTTTTATAGCCAAGCATTAAAAACAAAGATCTGTGTAGTTTCACGCTTATCGAGTGACTACATTATGTTCAAGTCGCGTTCGTAAACTAAATCAAGTTTAAATAGTAGTGACTGGCATTCGGAATTCACATTTTTAAGAAAAATAATAAAATAAATCTCACCAAATTTTAATGACTATGGCTATATTCTGTACATTTTTCAGCGGTCCCGGTGGACTACATCTCATAAAATTAGCATAGCAATGTTTATGACTTTAAAAGATATGCAATTGGATTTGAATATTAGGACTTCGATGAAACTCTCAAAAGGATATTTCTCTACTAAGCAATATAGAAATGTATATATTTATAATTGTTCGAAGTAAAATTGTCTTTAAATAATAAGAAAGCCATTTTTCATTTATAAATTGTTACAAGCCATAATTTTCTTCTAAGCTTCAAAATTAGATGATTTCAAGAAATCCAAAGCATGAAAACTTATTTTAAATTTAGTTCTTACAGATTTAATCAACACATAGAAGTTTGACTTTGACGAGAGATCGAAGCAAATTTTCATATGTAAAAATAAATTTAAATCTGCCATTTTTTCAAATTTAACATAAAATTTCAATTTAACTCAATAAATTTAAAGGTCATTTGATGATTTCTACAATCGCAAAGCTAGAAATTTACACTAATCTCTATCACAACTTGAAATTTATTTTTTGTTATGAAACCTTATGCTGGAATTGTCAAAGAAAAAAGTTTTATGATGTGAGAAAGCATCGAAAAATGCATTAAATTCTATCCTTGTCAAGCAACTAAATAAATAAAAAGATATGCAATAACTCAAATTCGGAATATTTATTTGAAATACTTCGAATTTAATATAATTTAATCTCAATTGTGGAAAGCTTGAAGATATTTAAATATTCAAAGAACGAAAAAACCTCGAATGAACACATTTAAAAAGCACATTATTAATGAGACTTAAGTTGCTTCACATAAACTTAATTGTTAGATCTAAAAGTTTCTGTGAAGGATTTGTATGTCATTTTCTAAATCAATATTGTTTCGAGCTATGATTTCCTTCTTAGCTTCAAATTTAGGTGATCCAAAGTACGACACTTTTAAATAAACACTTTCTTAAGTTTATTAACAATATAAGAAAAATCATTAAACATTCTTATGAAACGTATGCATGAAATTTGTCAGTTTTGAGCTCATCTATCCTTAGACTGAATTCCGGGTGACGCCAATTCACGGCTTTTATAGCCAAGTATTAAAAACAAAGATCTGTGTAGTTTCACGCTTATCGAGTGACTACATTATGTTCAAGTCGTTCGTAAACTAAATCAAGTTTCAATTATAGTGACTGGCATTCGGAATTCACATTTTTAAGAAAAATAATAAAATAAATCTCACCAGATTTTAATGACTATGGCTATATTCTGTACATTTGTCAGCGGTCGCGGTGGACTACATCTCATAAAATTAGCATAGCAATGTTTCTGACTTTAAAAGATATGCAATTGGATTTGAATATTAGGACTTCGATGAAACTCTCAAAAGGATACTTCTCTACTAAGCAAATATATGGAAATGTATATATTTATAATTGTTCGAAGTAAAAGTGTCTTTAAATAATAAGAATGCCATTTTTCATTTATAAATTGTTACAAGCCATAATTTTCTTCTAAGCTTCAAATTTAGATGATTTCTAGAAATCCAAAGCACGAAAACTTATTTTAAATTTAGTTCTTTTAGATTTAATCAACACATAGAAGTTTGACTTTGACGAGAGATCAAAGCAAATTTTCATATGTAAAAATAAATTTAAATCTGCCATTTTTTCAAATTTAACATAAAATTTCAATTTAACTCAATAAATTTAAAGGTCATTTGATGATTTCTACAATCGCAAAGCTAGAAATTTACACTAATCTCTATCACAACTTGAAATTTATTTTTTGTTATGAAACCTTATGCTGGAATTGTCAAAGAAAAAAGTTTTATGATGTGAGAAAGCATCGAAAAATGCATTAAATTCTATCCTTGTCAAGCAACTAAATAAATAAAAAGATATGCAATAACTCAAATTCGGAATATTTATTTGAAATACTTCGAATTTAATATAATTTAATCTCAATTGTGGAAAGCTTGAAGATATTTAAATATTCAAAGAACGAAAAAACCTCGAATGAACACATTTAAAAAGCACATTATAAATGAGACTTAAGTTGCTTCACATAAACTTAATTGTTAGATTTAAAAGTTTCTATGAAGGATTTGTATGTCATTTTCCAAATCAATATTGTTTCGAGCTATGATTTCCTTCTTAGCTTCAAATTTAGGTGATCCAAGGTACGACACTTTTAAATAAACACTTTCTTAAAGTTTATTAACAATATAAGAAAAATCATTAAACATTCTTATGAAACGTATGCATAAAATTTGTAAGTTTTGAGCTCATCTATCCTTAGACTGAATTCCGGGTGACGCCAATTCACGGCTTTTATAGCCAAGCATTTAAAACAAAGATCTGTGTAGTTTCACGCTTATCGAGTGACTACATTATGTTCAAGTCGCGTTCGTAAACTAAATCAAGTTTCAATAATAGTGACTGGCATTCGAAATTCACATTTTTAAGAAAAATAATAAAATAAATCTCACCAGATTTTAATGATTATGGCTATATTCTGTACATTTGTCATAGGTAACGTTGGACTACATCTCATAAAATTAGCATAGCAATGTTTATGACTTTAAAAGATATGCAATTGGATTTGAATATTAGGACTTCGATGAAACTCTCAAAAGGATACTTCTCTACTAAGCAATATAGAAATGTATATATTTATAATTGTTCGAAGTAAAAGTGTCTTTAATTAATAAGAATGCCATTTTTCATTTATAAATTGTTACAAGCCATAATTTTCTTCTAAGCTTCAAATTTAGATGATTTCTAGAAATCCAAAGCATGAAAACTTAATTTAAATTCAGTTCTTACAGATTTAATCAACACATAGAAGTTTGACTTTGACGAGAGATCAAAGCAAATTTTCATATGTAAAAATAAATTCAAATCTGCCATTTTTTCAAAATTTAACATAAAATTTCAATTTAACTCAATAAATTTAAAGGTCATTTGATGATTTCTACAATCGCAAAGCTAGAAATTTACACTAATCTCTATCACAACTTGAAATTTATTTTTTGTTATGAAACCTTATGCTGGAATTGTCAAAGAAAAAAGTTTTATGATGTGAGAAAGCATCGAAAAATGCATTAAATTCTATCCTTGTCAAGCAACTAAATAAATAAAAAGAAATGCTATAACTCAAATTCGGAATATTTATTTGAAATACATCGAATTTAATAAAATTTAATCTCAATTGTTGCAAGCTTGAAGATATTTAAATATTCAAAGAACGAAAAAACCTCGAATGAACACATTTAAAAAACACATTATTAATGAGACTTAAGTTGCTTCACATAAACTTAATTGTTAGATCTAAAAGTTTCTATGAAGGATTTGTATGTCATTTTCTAAATCAATATTGTTTCGAGCTATGATTTCCTTCTTAGCTTCAAATTTAGGTGATCCAAAGTACGACACTTTTAAATAAACACTTTCTTAAAGTTTATTAACAATATAAGAAAAATCATTAAACATTCTTATGAAATGTATGCATAAAATTTGTCAGTTTTGAACTCATCTATCCTTAGACTGAATTCCGGGTGACGCCAATTCACGGCTTTTATAGCCAAGTATTAAAAACAAAGATCTGTGTAGTTTCACGCTTATCGAGTGACTACATTATGTTCAAGTCGTTCGTAAACTAAATCAAGTTTCAATTATAGTGACTGGCATTCGGAATTCACATTTTTAAGAAAAATAATAAAATAAATCTCACCAGATTTTAATGACTATGGCTATATTCTGTACATTTGTCAGCGGTCGCGGTGGACTACATCTCATAAAATTAGCATAGCAATGTTTCTGACTTTAAAAGATATGCAATTGGATTTGAATATTAGGACTTCGATGAAACTCTCAAAAGGATACTTCTCTACTAAGCAATATAGAAATGTATATATTTATAATTGTTCGAAGTAAAAGTGTCTTTAATTAATAAGAATGCCATTTTTCATTTATAAATTGTTACAAGCCATAATTTTCTTCTAAGCTTCAAATTTAGATGATTTCTAGAAATCCAAAGCATGAAAACTTATTTTAAATTTAGTTCTTTTAGATTTAATCAACACATAGAAGTTTGACTTTGACGAGAGATCAAAGCAAATTTTCATATGTAAAAATAAATTCAAATCTGCCATTTTTTCAAAATTTAACATAAATTTCAATTTAACTCAATAAATTTAAAGGTCATTTGATGATTTCTACAATCGCAAAGCTAGAAATTTACACTAATCTCTATCACAACTTGAAATTTATTTTTTGTTATGAAACCTTATGCTGGAATTGTCAAAGAAAAAAGTTTTATGATGTGAGAAAGCATCGAAAAATGCATTAAATTCTATCCTTGTCAAGCAACTAAATAAATAAAAAGATATGCAATAACTCAAATTCGGAATATTTATTTGAAATACTTCGAATTTAATATAATTTAATCTCAATTGTGGAAAGCTTGAAGATATTTAAATATTCAAAGAACGAAAAAACCTCGAATGAACACATTTAAAAAGCACATTATAAATGAGACTTAAGTTGCTTCACATAAACTTAATTGTTAGATCTAAAAGTTTCTATGATGGATTTGTATGTCATTTTCAAAATCAATATTGTTTCGAGCTATGATTTCCTTCTTTGCTTCAAATTTAGGTGATCCAAAGTACGACACTTTTAAATATACACTTTCTTAAAGTTTATTAACAATATAAGAAAAATCATTAAACATTCTAATGAAACGTATGCATAAAATTTGTCAGTTTTGAACTCATCTATCCTTAGACTGAATTCCGGGTGACGCCAATTCACGGCTTTTATAGCCAAGTATTAAAAACAAAGATCTGTGTAGTTTCACGCTTATCGAGTGACTACATTATGTTCAAGTCGTTCGTAAACTAAATCAAGTTTCAATTATAGTGACTGGCATTCGGAATTCACATTTTTAAGAAAAATAATAAAATAAATCTCACCAGATTTTAATGACTATGGCTATATTCTGTACATTTGTCAGCGGTCGCGGTGGACTACATCTCATAAAATTAGCATAGCAATGTTTCTGACTTTAAAAGATATGCAATTGGATTTGAATATTAGGACTTCGATGAAACTCTCAAAAGGATACTTCTCTACTAAGCAATATAGAAATGTATATATTTATAATTGTTCGAAGTAAAATTGTCTTTAAATAATAAGAAAGCCATTTTTCATTTATAAATTGTTACAAGCCATAATTTTCTTCTAAGCTTCAAAATTAGATGATTTCAAGAAATCCAAAGCATGAAAACTTATTTTAAATTTAGTTCTTACAGATTTAATCAACACATAGAAGTTTGACTTTGACGAGAGATCGAAGCAAATTTTCATATGTAAAAATAAATTTAAATCTGCCATTTTTTCAAAATTTAACATAAAATTTCAATTTAACTCAATAAATTTTAAGGTCATTTGATGATTTCTACAATCGCAAAGCTAGAAATTTACAGTAATCTCTATCGCAACTTGAAATTTATTTTTTGTTATGAAACCTTATGCTGGAATTGTCAAAGAAAAAAGTTTTATGATATGTGAGAAAGCATCGAAAAATGCATTAAATTCTATCCTTGTCAAGCAACTAAATAAATAAAAAGAAATGCTATAACTCAAATTCGGAATATTTATTTGAAATACATCGAATTTAATAAAATTTAATCTCAATTGTTGCAAGCTTGAAGATATTTAAATATTCAAAGAACGAAAAAACCTCGAATGAACACATTTAAAAAACACATTATTAATGAGACTTAAGTTGCTTCACATAAACTTAATTGTTAGATTTAAAAGTTTCTATGAAGGATTTGTATGTCATTTTCCAAATCAATATTGTTTCGAGCTATGATTTCCTTCTTAGCTTCAAATTTAGGTGATCCAAGGTACGACACTTTTAAATAAACACTTTCTTAAAGTTTATTAACAATATAAGAAAAATCATTAAACATTCTTATGAAACGTATGCATAAAATTTGTAAGTTTTGAGCTCATCTATCCTTAGACTGAATTCCGGGTGACGCCAATTCACGGCTTTTATAGCCAAGCATTTAAAACAAAGATCTGTGTAGTTTCACGCTTATCGAGTGACTACATTATGTTCAAGTCGCGTTCGTAAACTAAATCAAGTTTCAATAATAGTGACTGGCATTCGGAATTCACATTTTTAAGAAAAATAATAAAATAAATCTCACCAGATTTTAATGACTATGGCTATATTCTGAACATTTTTCAGAGGTCACGGTGGACTACATCTCATAAAATTAGCATAGCAATGTTTATGACTTTAAAAGATATGCAATTGGATTTGAATATTAGGACTTCGATGAAACTCTCAAAAGGATACTTCTCTACTAAGCAATATAGAAATGTATATATTTATAATTGTTCGAAGTAAAAGTGTCTTTAATTAATAAGAATGCCATTTTTCATTTATAAATTGTTACAAGCCATAATTTTCTTCTAAGCTTCAAATTTAGATGATTTCTAGAAATCCAAAGCATGAAAACTTATTTTAAATTCAGTTCTTACAGATTTAATCAACACATAGAAGTTTGACTTTGACGAGAGATCAAAGCAAATTATCATATGTAAAAATAAATTTAAATCTGCCATTTTTTCAAATTTAACATAAAATTTCAATTTAACTCAATAAATTTAAAGGTCATTTGATGATTTCTACAATCGCAAAGCTAGAAATTTACACTAATCTCTATCACAACTTGAAATTTATTTTTTGTTATGAAACCTTATGCTGGAATTGTCAAAGAAAAAAGTTTTATGATGTGAGAAAGCATCGAAAAATGCATTAAATTCTATCCTTGTCAAGCAACTAAATAAATAAAAAGAAATGCTATAACTCAAATTCGGAATATTTATTTGAAATACATCGAATTTAATAAAATTTAATCTCAATTGTTGCAAGCTTGAAGATATTTAAATATTCAAAGAACGAAAAAACCTCGAATGAACACATTTAAAAAACACATTATTAATGAGACTTAAGTTGCTTCACATAAACTTAATTGTTAGATCTAAAAGTTTCTATGAAGGATTTGTATGTCATTTTCTAAATCAATATTGTTTCGAGCTATGATTTCCTTCTTAGCTTCAAATTTAGGTGATCCAAAGTACGACACTTTTAAATAAACACTTTCTATAAAGTTTATTAACAATATAAGAAAAATCATTAAACAATCTTATGAAACGTATGCATAAAATTTGTTAGTTTTGATCTCATTTATTCTTAGACTGAATTCCGGGTGACGCCAATTCACGGCTTTTATAGCCAAGCATTAAAAACAAAGATCTGTGTAGTTTCACGCTTATCGAGTGACTACATT
>ARYC01018161.1:0-12934 GCA_000711775.1 Oxytricha trifallax
CATAGTAGTGACTGGCATTCGGAATTCACATTTTTAAGAAAAATAATAAAATAAATCTCACCAAATTTTAATGACTATGGCTATATTCTGTACATTTTTCAGCGGTCCCGGTGGACTACATCTCATAAAATTAGCATAGCAATGTTTATGACTTTAAAAGATATGCAATTGGATTTGAATATTAGGACTTCGATGAAACTCTCAAAGATATCTCTTATAAGCAATTATAAATGTATATATTTCAATTTAACTCAATAAATTTAAAGGTCATTTGATGATTTCTACAATCGCAAAGCTAGAAATTTACACTAATCTCTATCACAACTTGAAATTTATTTTTTGTTATGAAACCTTATGCTGGAATTGTCAAAGAAAAAAGTTTTATGATGTGAGAAAGCATCGAAAAATGCATTAAATTCTATCCTTGTCAAGCAACTAAATAAATAAAAAGAAATGCTATAACTCAAATTCGGAATATTTATTTGAAATACATCGAATTTAATAAAATTTAATCTCAATTGTTGCAAGCTTGAAGATATTTAAATATTCAAAGAACGAAAAAACCTCGAATGAACACATTTAAAAAACACATTATTAATGAGACTTAAGTTGCTTCACATAAACTTAATTGTTAGATCTAAAAGTTTCTATGAAGGATTTGTATGTCATTTTCCAAATCAATATTGTTTCGAGCTATGATTTCCTTCTTAGCTTCAAATTTAGGTGATCCAAAGTACGACACTTTTAAATAAACACTTTCTTAAGTTTATTAACAATATAAGAAAAATCATTAAACATTCTTATGAAACGTATGCATAAAATTTGTAAGTTTTGAGCTCATCTATCCTTAGACTGAATTCCGGGTGACGCCAATTCACGCCTTTTATAGCCAAGCATTAAAAACAAAGATCTGTGTAGTTTCACGCTTATCGAGTGACTACATTATGTTCAAGTCGTTCGTAAACTAAATCAAGTTTAAATAATAGTGACTGGCATTCGGAATTCACATTTTTAAGAAAAATAATAAAATAAATCTCACCAAATTTTAATGACTATGGCTATATTCTGTACATTTGTCAGCGGTCCCGGTGGACTACATCTCATAAAATTAGCATAGCAATGTTTATGACTTTAAAAGATATGCAATTGGATTTGAATATTAGGACTTCGATGAAACTCTCAAAAGGATACTTCTCTACTAAGCAATATAGAAATGTATATATTTAAATTTAACTCAATAAATTTAAAGGTCATTTGATGATTTCTACAATCGCAAAGCTAGAAATTTACACTAATCTCTATCACAACTTGAAATTTATTTTTTGTTATGAAACCTTATGCAGGAATTGTCAAAGAAAAAAGTTTATGATATGAGAAAGCATCGAAAAATGCATTAAATTCTATCCTTGTCAAGCAACTAAATAAATAAAAAGAAATGCTATAACTCAAATTCGGAATATTTATTTGAAATACATCGAATTTAATAAAATTTAATCTCAATTGTTGCAAGCTTGAAGATATTTAAATATTCAAAGAACGAAAAAACCTCGAATGAACACATTTAAAAAACACATTATTAATGAGACTTAAGTTGCTTCACATAAACTTAATTGTTAGATCTAAAAGTTTCTATGAAGGATTTGTATGTCATTTCAAAATCAATATTGTTTCGAGCTATGATTTCCTTCTTAGCTTCAAATTTAGGTGATCCAAAGTACGACACTTTTAAATAAACACTTTCTTAAAGTTTATTAACAATATAAGAAAAATCATTAAACATTCTAATGAAACGTATGCATAAAATTTGTCAGTTTTGAGCTCATCTATCCTTAGACTGAATTCCGGGTGACGCCAATTCACGGCTTTTATAGCCAAGTATTAAAAACAAAGATCTGTGTAGTTTCACGCTTATCGAGTGACTACATTATGTTCAAGTCGTTCGTAAACTAAATCAAGTTTAAATAATAGTGACTGGCATTCGGAATTCACATTTTTAAGAAAAATAATAAAATAAATCTCACCAAATTTTAATGACTATGGCTATATTCTGTACATTTGTCAGCGGTCCCGGTGGACTACATCTCATAAAATTAGCATAGCAATGTTTATGACTTTAAAAGATATGCAATTGGATTTGAATATTAGGACTTCGATGAAACTCTCAAAGGATACTTCTCTACTAAGCAATATAGAAATGTATATATTTAAATTTAACTCAATAAATTTAAAGGTCATTTGATGATTTCTACAATTGCAAAGCTAGAAATTTACACTAATCTCTATCGCAACTTGAAATTTGTTTTTTGTTATGAAACCTTATGCAGGAATTGTCAAAGAAAAAAGTTTATGATATGAAAGCATCGAAAAATGCATTAAATTCTATCCTTGTCAAGCAACTAAATAAATAAAAAGAAATGCTATAACTCAAATTCGGAATATTTATTTGAAATACATCGAATTTAATAAAATTTAATCTCAATTGTTGCAAGCTTGAAGATATTTAAATATTCAAAGAACGAAAAAACCTCGAATGAACACATTTAAAAAACACATTATTAATGAGACTTAAGTTGCTTCACATAAACTTAATTGTTAGATCTAAAAGTTTCTATGAAGGATTTGTATGTCATTTTCCAAATCAATATTGTTTCGAGCTATGATTTCCTTCTTAGCTTCAAATTTAGGTGATCCAAGGTACGACACTTTTAAATAAACACTTTCTTAAAGTTTATTAACAATATAAGAAAAATCATTAAACATTCTTATGAAACGTATGCATAAAATTTGTAAGTTTTGAGCTCATCTATCCTTAGACTGAATTCCGGGTGACGCCAATTCACGGCTTTTATAGCCAAGCATTTAAAACAAAGATCTGTGTAGTTTCACGCTTATCGAGTGACTACATTATGTTCAAGTCGTTCGTAAACTAAATCAAGTTTCAATTATAGTGACTGGCATTCGGAATTCACATTTTTAAGAAAAATAATAAAATAAATCTCACCAGATTTTAATGACTATGGCTATATTCTGTACATTTGTCAGCGGTCGCGGTGGACTACATCTCATAAAATTAGCATAGCAATGTTTCTGACTTTAAAAGATATGCAATTGGATTTGAATATTAGGACTTCGATGAAACTCTCAAAAGGATACTTCTCTACTAAGCAATATAGAAATGTATATATTTCAATTTAACTCAATAAATTTAAAGGTCATTTGATGATTTCTACAATCGCAAAGCTAGAAATTTACACTAATCTCTATCACAACTTGAAATTTATTTTTTGTTATGAAACCTTATGCTGGAATTGTCAAAGAAAAAAGTTTTATGATGTGAGAAAGCATCGAAAAATGCATTAAATTCTATCCTTGTCAAGCAACTAAATAAATAAAAAGATATGCAATAACTCAAATTCGGAATATTTATTTGAAATACTTCGAATTTAATATAATTTAATCTCAATTGTGGAAAGCTTGAAGATATTTAAATATTCAAAGAACGAAAAAACCTCGAATGAACACATTTAAAAAGCACATTATTAATGAGACTTAAGTTGCTTCACATAAACTTAATTGTTAGATCTAAAAGTTTCTGTGAAGGATTTGTATGTCATTTTCTAAATCAATATTGTTTCGAGCTATGATTTCCTTCTTAGCTTCAAATTTAGGTGATCCAAAGTACGACACTTTTAAATAAACACTTTCTTAAGTTTATTAACAATATAAGAAAAATCATTAAACATTCTTATGAAACGTATGCATAAAATTTGTCAGTTTTGAGCTCATCTATCCTTAGACTGAATTCCGGGTGACGCCAATTCACGGCTTTTATAGCCAAGTATTAAAAACAAAGATCTGTGTAGTTTCACGCTTATCGAGTGACTACATTATGTTCAAGTCGTTCGTAAACTAAATCAAGTTTCAATTATAGTGACTGGCATTCGGAATTCACATTTTTAAGAAAAATAATAAAATAAATCTCACCAGATTTTAATGACTATGGCTATATTCTGTACATTTGTCAGCGGTCGCGGTGGACTACATCTCATAAAATTAGCATAGCAATGTTTCTGACTTTAAAAGATATGCAATTGGATTTGAATATTAGGACTTCGATGAAACTCTCAAAAGGATACTTCTCTACTAAGCAATATAGAAATGTATATATTTATAATTGTTCGAAGTAAAAGTGTCTTTAATTAATAAGAATGCCATTTTTCATTTATAAATTGTTACAAGCCATAATTTTCTTCTAAGCTTCAAATTTAGATGATTTCTAGAAATCCAAAGCACGAAAACTTATTTTAAATTTAGTTCTTTTAGATTTAATCAACACATAGAAGTTTGACTTTGACGAGAGATCAAAGCAAATTTTCATATGTAAAAATAAATTTAAATCTGCCATTTTTTCAAATTTAACATAAAATTTCAATTTAACTCAATAAATTTAAAGGTCATTTGATGATTTCTACAATCGCAAAGCTAGAAATTTACACTAATCTCTATCACAACTTGAAATTTATTTTTTGTTATGAAACCTTATGCTGGAATTGTCAAAGAAAAAAGTTTTATGATGTGAAAAGCATCGAAAAATGCATTAAATTCTATCCTTGTCAAGCAACTAAATAAATAAAAAGAAATGCTATAACTCAAATTCGGAATATTTATTTGAAATACATCGAATTTAATAAAATTTAATCTCAATTGTTGCAAGCTTGAAGATATTTAAATATTCAAAGAACGAAAAAACCTCGAATGAACACATTTAAAAAACACATTATTAATGAGACTTAAGTTGCTTCACATAAACTTAATTGTTAGATCTAAAAGTTTCTATGAAGGATTTGTATGTCATTTTCAAAATCAATATTGTTTCGAGCTATGATTTCCTTCTTTGCTTCAAATTTAGGTGATCCAAAGTACGACACTTTTAAATATACACTTTCTTAAAGTTTATTAACAATATAAGAAAAATCATTAAACATTCTAATGAAACGTATGCATAAAATTTGTCAGTTTTGAGCTCATCTATCCTTAGACTGAATTCCGGGTGACGCCAATTCACGCCTTTTATAGCCAAGCATTAAAAACAAAGATCTGTGTAGTTTCACGCTTATCGAGTGACTACATTATGTTCAAGTCGCGTTCGTAAACTAAATCAAGTTTCAATAATAGTGACTGGCATTCGGAATTCACATTTTTAAGAAAAATAATAAAATAAATCTCACCAGATTTTAATGACTATGGCTATATTCTGAACATTTTTCAGAGGTCACGGTGGACTACATCTCATAAAATTAGCATAGCAATGTTTATGACTTTAAAAGATATGCAATTGGATTGAATATTAGGACTTCGATGAAACTCTCAAAAGGATACTTCTCTACTAAGCAATATAGAAATGTATATATTTATAATTGTTCGAAGTAAAAGTGTCTTTAATTAATAAGAATGCCATTTTTCATTTATAAATTGTTACAAGCCATAATTTTCTTCTAAGCTTCAAATTTAGATGATTTCTAGAAATCCAAAGCATGAAAACTTATTTTAAATTCAGTTCTTACAGATTTAATCAACACATAGAAGTTTGACTTTGACGAGAGATCAAAGCAAATTATCATATGTAAAAATAAATTTAAATCTGCCATTTTTTCAAAAATTAATCATAAAATTTCAATTTAACTCAATAAATTTAAAGGTCATTTGATGATTTCTACAATCGCAAAGCTAGAAATTTACACTAATCTCTATCGCAACTTGAAATTTATTTTTTGTTATGAAACCTTATGCTGGAATTGTCAAAGAAAAAAGTTTTATGATATGAGAAAGCATCGAAAAATGCATTAAATTCTATCCTTGTCAAGCAACTAAATAAATAAAAAGAAATGCTATAACTCAAATTCGGAATATTTATTTGAAATACATCGAATTTAATAAAATTTAATCTCAATTGTTGCAAGCTTGAAGATATTTAAATATTCAAAGAACGAAAAAACCTCGAATGAACACATTTAAAAAACACATTATTAATGAGACTTAAGTTGCTTCACATAAACTTAATTGTTAGATCTAAAAGTTTCTATGAAGGATTTGTATGTCATTTTCTAAATCAATATTGTTTCGAGCTATGATTTCCTTCTTAGCTTCAAATTTAGGTGATCCAAAGTACGACACTTTTAAATAAACACTTTCTTAAGTTTATTAACAATATAAGAAAAATCATTAAACATTCTTATGAAACGTATGCATAAAATTTGTCAGTTTTGAGCTCATCTATCCTTAGACTGAATTCCGGGTGACGCCAATTCACGCCTTTTATAGCCAAGCATTAAAAACAAAGATCTGTGTAGTTTCACGCTTATCGAGTGACTACATTATGTTCAAGTCGCGTTCCGTAAACTAAATCAAGTTTAAATAGTAGTGACTGGCATTCGGAATTCACATTTTTAAGAAAAATAATAAAATAAATCTCACCAAATTTTAATGACTATGGCTATATTCTGTACATTTTTCAGCGGTCCCGGTGGACTACATCTCATAAAATTAGCATAGCAATGTTTATGACTTTAAAAGATATGCAATTGGATTTGAATATTAGGACTTCGATGAAACTCTCAAAAGGATATTTCTCTACTAAGCAATATAGAAATGTATATATTTATAATTGTTCGAAGTAAAATTGTCTTTAAATAATAAGAATGCCATTTTTCATTTATAAATTGTTACAAGCCATAATTTTCTTCTAAGCTTCAAATTTAGATGATTTCTAGAAATCCAAAGCACGAAAACTTATTTTAAATTTAGTTCTTTTAGATTTAATCAACACATAGAAGTTTGACTTTGACGAGAGATCAAAGCAAATTTTCATATGTAAAAATAAATTCAAATCTGCCATTTTTTCAAAATTTAACATAAAATTTCAATTTAACTCAATAAATTTTAAGGTCATTTGATGATTTCTACAATCGCAAAGCTAGAAATTTACAGTAATCTCTATCGCAACTTGAAATTTATTTTTTGTTATGAAACCTTATGCTGGAATTGTCAAAGAAAAAAGTTTTATGATATGAGAAAGCATCGAAAAATGCATTAAATTCTATCCTTGTCAAGCAACTAAATAAATAAAAAGAAATGCTATAACTCAAATTCGGAATATTTATTTGAAATACATCGAATTTAATAAAATTTAATCTCAATTGTTGCAAGCTTGAAGATATTTAAATATTCAAAGAACGAAAAAACCTCGAATGAACACATTTAAAAAACACATTATTAATGAGACTTAAGTTGCTTCACATAAACTTAATTGTTAGATCTAAAAGTTTCTATGAAGGATTTGTATGTCATTTTCTAAATCAATATTGTTTCGAGCTATGATTTCCTTCTTAGCTTCAAATTTAGGTGATCCAAAGTACGACACTTTTAAATAAACACTTTCTTAAAGTTTATTAACAATATAAGAAAAATCATTAAACATTCTTATGAAACGTATGCATGAAATTTGTCAGTTTTGAGCTCATCTATCCTTAGACTGAATTCCGGGTGACGCCAATTCACGGCTTTTATAGCCAAGTATTAAAAACAAGATCTGTGTAGTTTCACGCTTATCGAGTGACTACATTATGTTCAAGTCGCGTTCGTAAACTAAATCAAGTTTCAATAATAGTGACTGGCATTCGAAATTCACATTTTTAAGAAAAATAATAAAATAAATCTCACCAGATTTTAATGATTATGGCTATATTCTGTACATTTGTCATAGGTAACGTTGGACTACATCTCATAAAATTAGCATAGCAATGTTTATGACTTTAAAAGATATGCAATTTGATTTGAATTTTAGGACTTCGATGAAACTCTCAAAAGGATACTTCTCTACTAAGCAATATAGAAATGTATATATTTATAATTGTTCGAAGTAAAATTGTCTTTAAATAATAAGAAAGCCATTTTTCATTTATAAATTGTTACAAGCCATAATTTTCTTCTAAGCTTCAAAATTAGATGATTTCAAGAAATCCAAAGCATGAAAACTTATTTTAAATTTAGTTCTTACAGATTTAATCAACACATAGAAGTTTGACTTTGACGAGAGATCGAAGCAAATTTTCATATGTAAAAATAAATTTAAATCTGCCATTTTTTCAAAATTTAACATAAAATTTCAATTTAACTCAATAAATTTTAAGGTCATTTGATGATTTCTACAATCGCAAAGCTAGAAATTTACAGTAATCTCTATCGCAACTTGAAATTTATTTTTTGTTATGAAACCTTATGCTGGAATTGTCAAAGAAAAAAGTTTTATGATATGAGAAAGCATCGAAAAATGCATTAAATTCTATCCTTGTCAAGCAACTAAATAAATAAAAAGAAATGCTATAACTCAAATTCGGAATATTTATTTGAAATACATCGAATTTAATAAAATTTAATCTCAATTGTTGCAAGCTTGAAGATATTTAAATATTCAAAGAACGAAAAAACCTCGAATGAACACATTTAAAAAACACATTATTAATGAGACTTAAGTTGCTTCACATAAACTTAATTGTTAGATCTAAAAGTTTCTATGAAGGATTTGTATGTCATTTTCAAAATCAATATTGTTTCGAGCTATGATTTCCTTCTTTGCTTCAAATTTAGGTGATCCAAAGTACGACACTTTTAAATATACACTTTCTTAAAGTTTATTAACAATATAAGAAAAATCATTAAACATTCTAATGAAACGTATGCATAAAATTTGTCAGTTTTGAGCTCATCTATCCTTAGACTGAATTCCGGGTGACGCCAATTCACGCCTTTTATAGCCAAGCATTAAAAACAAAGATCTGTGTAGTTTCACGCTTATCGAGTGACTACATTATGTTCAAGTCGCGTTCGTAAACTAAATCAAGTTTCAATAATAGTGACTGGCATTCGGAATTCACATTTTTAAGAAAAATAATAAAATAAATCTCACCAGATTTTAATGACTATGGCTATATTCTGAACATTTTTCAGAGGTCACGGTGGACTGCATCTCATAAAATTAGCATAGCAATGTTTATGACTTTAAAAGATACGCAATTGGATTTGAATATTAGGACTTCGATGAAACTCTCAAAAGGATATTTCTCTACTAAGCAATATAGAAATGTATATATTTATAATTGTTCGAAGTAAAATTGTCTTTAAATAATAAGAATGCCATTTTTCATTTATAAATTGTTACAAGCCATAATTTTCTTCTAAGCTTCAAATTTAGATGATTTCTAGAAATCCAAAGCACGAAAACTTATTTTAAATTTAGTTCTTTTAGATTTAATCAACACATAGAAGTTTGACTTTGACGAGAGATCAAAGCAAATTTTCATATGTAAAAATAAATTCAAATCTGCCATTTTTTCAAAATTAACATAAAATTTCAATTTAACTCAATAAATTTAAAGGTCATTTGATGATTTCTACAATCGCAAAGCTAGAAATTTACACTAATCTCTATCACAACTTGAAATTTATTTTTTGTTATGAAACCTTATGCTGGAATTGTCAAAGAAAAAAGTTTTATGATGTGAGAAAGCATCGAAAAATGCATTAAATTCTATCCTTGTCAAGCAACTAAATAAATAAAAAGAAATGCTATAACTCAAATTCGGAATATTTATTTGAAATACATCGAATTTAATAAAATTTAATCTCAATTGTTGCAAGCTTGAAGATATTTAAATATTCAAAGAACGAAAAAACCTCGAATGAACACATTTAAAAAACACATTATTAATGAGACTTAAGTTGCTTCACATAAACTTAATTGTTAGATTTAAAAGTTTCTATGAAGGATTTGTATGTCATTTTCCAAATCAATATTGTTTCGAGCTATGATTTCCTTCTTAGCTTCAAATTTAGGTGATCCAAGGTACGACACTTTTAAATAAACACTTTCTTAAAGTTTATTAACAATATAAGAAAAATCATTAAACATTCTTATGAAACGTATGCATAAAATTTGTAAGTTTTGAGCTCATCTATCCTTAGACTGAATTCCGGGTGACGGCCAATTCACGGCTTTTATAGCCAAGTATTAAAAACAAAGATCTGTGTAGTTTCACGCTTATCGAGTGACTACATTATGTTCAAGTCGTTCGTAAACTAAATCAAGTTTCAATTATAGTGACTGGCATTCGGAATTCACATTTTTAAGAAAAATAATAAAATAAATCTCACCAGATTTTAATGACTATGGCTATATTCTGTACATTTGTCAGCGGTCGCGGTGGACTACATCTCATAAAATTAGCATAGCAATGTTTCTGACTTTAAAAGATATGCAATTGGATTTGAATATTAGGACTTCGATGAAACTCTCAAAAGGATACTTCTCTACTAAGCAATATAGAAATGTATATATTTATAATTGTTCGAAGTAAAAGTGTCTTTAAATAATAAGAATGCCATTTTTCATTTATAAATTGTTACAAGCCATAATTTTCTTCTAAGCTTAAAATTTAGATGATTTCTAGAAATCCAAAGCACGAAAACTTATTTTAAATTCAGTTCTTACAGATTTAATCAATACATAGAAGTTTGACTTTGACGAGAGATCAAAGCAAATTTTCATATGTAAAAATAAATTTAAATCTGCCATTTTTTCAAATTTAACATAAAATTTCAATTTAACTCAATAAATTTAAAGGTCATTTGATGATTTCTACAATCGCAAAGCTAGAAATTTACACTAATCTCTATCACAACTTGAAATTTATTTTTTGTTATGAAACCTTATGCTGGAATTGTCAAAGAAAAAAGTTTTATGATGTGAGAAAGCATCGAAAAATGCATTAAATTCTATCCTTGTCAAGCAACTAAATAAATAAAAAGATATGCAATAACTCAAATTCGGAATATTTATTTGAAATACTTCGAATTTAATATAATTTAATCTCAATTGTGGAAAGCTTGAAGATATTTAAATATTCAAAGAACGAAAAAACCTCGAATGAACACATTTAAAAAGCACATTTATTAATGAGACTTAAGTTGCTTCACATAAACTTAATTGTTAGATCTAAAAGTTTCTGTGAAGGATTTGTATGTCATTTTCTAAATCAATATTGTTTCGAGCTATGATTTCCTTCTTAGCTTCAAATTTAGGTGATCCAAAGTACGACACTTTTAAATAAACACTTTCTTAAAGTTTATTAACAATATAAGAAAAATCATTAAACATTCTTATGAAACGTATGCATGAAATTTGTCAGTTTTGAGCTCATCTATCCTTAGACTGAATTCCGGGTGACGCCAATTCACGGCTTTTATAGCCAAGTATTAAAAACAAAGATCTGTGTAGTTTCACGCTTATCGAGTGACTACATTATGTTCAAGTCGTTCGTAAACTAAATCAAGTTTCAATTATAGTGACTGGCATTCGGAATTCACATTTTTAAGAAAAATAATAAAATAAATCTCACCAGATTTTAATGACTATGGCTATATTCTGTACATTTGTCAGCGGTCGCGGTGGACTACATCTCATAAAATTAGCATAGCAATGTTTCTGACTTTAAAAGATATGCAATTGGATTTGAATATTAGGACTTCGATGAAACTCTCAAAAGGATATTTCTCTACTAAGCAATATAGAAATGTATATATTTATAATTGTTCGAAGTAAAATTGTCTTTAAATAATAAGAATGCCATTTTTCATTTATAAATTGTTACAAGCCATAATTTTCTTCTAAGCTTCAAATTTAGATGATTTCTAGAAATCCAAAGCACGAAAACTTATTTTAAATTTAGTTCTTTTAGATTTAATCAACACATAGAAGTTTGACTTTGACGAGAGATCAAAGCAAATTTTCATATGTAAAAATAAATTCAAATCTGCCATTTTTTCAAAATTTAACATAAAATTTCAATTTAACTCAATAAATTTTAAGGTCATTTGATGATTTCTACAATCGCAAAGCTAGAAATTTACAGTAATCTCTATCGCAACTTGAAATTTATTTTTTGTTATGAAACCTTATGCTGGAATTGTCAAAGAAAAAAGTTTTATGATATGAGAAAGCATCGAAAAAAAAAAAAAAAAAAATGCATTAAATTCTATCCTTGTCAAGCAACTAAATAAATAAAAAGAAATGCTATAACTCAAATTCGGAATATTTATTTGAAATACATCGAATTTAATAAAATTTAATCTCAATTGTTGCAAGCTTGAAGATATTTAAATATTCAAAGAACGAAAAAACCTCGAATGAACACATTTAAAAAACACATTATTAATGAGACTTAAGTTGCTTCACATAAACTTAATTGTTAGATTTAAAAGTTTCTATGAAGGATTTGTATGTCATTTTCCAAATCAATATTGTTTCGAGCTATGATTTCCTTCTTAGCTTCAAATTTAGGTGATCCAAGGTACGACACTTTTAAATAAACACTTTCTTAAAGTTTATTAACAATATAAGAAAAATCATTAAACATTCTTATGAAACGTATGCATAAAATTTGTAAGTTTTGAGCTCATCTATCCTTAGACTGAATTCCGGGTGACGCCAATTCACGGCTTTTATAGCCAAGCATTTAAAACAAAGATCTGTGTAGTTTCACGCTTATCGAGTGACTACATTATGTTCAAGTCGCGTTCGTAAACTAAATCAAGTTTCAATAATAGTGACTGGCATTCGAAATTCACATTTTTAAGAAAAATAATAAAATAAATCTCACCAGATTTTAATGATTATGGCTATATTCTGTACATTTGTCATAGGTAACGTTGGACTACATCTCATAAAATTAGCATAGCAATGTTTATGACTTTAAAAGATATGCAATTTGATTTGAATTTTAGGACTTCGATGAAACTCTCAAAAGGATACTTCTCTACTAAGCAATATAGAAATGTATATATTTATAATTGTTCGAAGTAAAAGTGTCTTTAAATAATA
>ARYC01018162.1:0-12085 GCA_000711775.1 Oxytricha trifallax
TGAGAAAGCATCGAAAAATGCATTAAATTCTATCCTTGTCAAGCAACTAAATAAATAAAAAGAAATGCTATAACTCAAATTCGGAATATTTATTTGAAATACATCGAATTTAATAAAATTTAATCTCAATTGTTGCAAGCTTGAAGATATTTAAATATTCAAAGAACGAAAAAACCTCGAATGAACACATTTAAAAAACACATTATTAATGAGACTTAAGTTGCTTCACATAAACTTAATTGTTAGATCTAAAAGTTTCTATGAAGGATTTGTATGTCATTCAAATCAATATTGTTTCGAGCTATGATTTCCTTCTTAGCTTCAAATTTAGGTGATCCAAGGTACGACACTTTTAAATAAACACTTTCTTAAAGTTTATTAACAATATAAGAAAAATCATTAAACATTCTTATGAAACGTATGCATAAAATTTGTAAGTTTTGAGCTCATCTATCCTTAGACTGAATTCCGGGTGACGCCAATTCACGGCTTTTATAGCCAAGCATTAAAAACAAAGATCTGTGTAGTTTCACGCTTATCGAGTGACTACATTATGTTCAAGTCGTTCGTAAACTAAATCAAGTTTCAATTATAGTGACTGGCATTCGGAATTCACATTTTTAAGAAAAATAATAAAATAAATCTCACCAGATTTTAATGACTATGGCTATATTCTGTACATTTGTCAGCGGTCGCGGTGGACTACATCTCATAAAATTAGCATAGCAATGTTTCTGACTTTAAAAGATATGCAATTGGATTTGAATATTAGGACTTCGAATGAAACTCTCAAAAGGATACTTCTCTACTAAGTCCAATATACGAAAAGAAAATGTATATATTTATAATTGTTCGAAGTAAAAGTGTCTTTAAATAATAAGAATGCCATTTTTCATTTATAAATTGTTACAAGCCATAATTTTCTTCTAAGCTTAAAATTTAGATGATTTCTAGAAATCCAAAGCACGAAAACTTATTTTAAATTCAGTTCTTACAGATTTAATCAATACATAGAAGTTTGACTTTGACGAGAGATCAAAGCAAATTTTCATATGTAAAAATAAATTTAAATCTGCCATTTTTTCAAAATTTAACATAAAATTTCAATTTAACTCAATAAATTTAAAGGTCATTTGATGATTTCTACAATCGCAAAGCTAGAAATTTACACTAATCTCTATCACAACTTGAAATTTATTTTTTGTTATGAAACCTTATGCTGGAATTGTCAAAGAAAAAAGTTTTATGATGTGAGAAAGCATCGAAAAATGCATTAAATTCTATCCTTGTCAAGCAACTAAATAAATAAAAAGAAATGCTATAACTCAAATTCGGAATATTTATTTGAAATACATCGAATTTAATAAAATTTAATCTCAATTGTTGCAAGCTTGAAGATATTTAAATATTCAAAGAACGAAAAAACCTCGAATGAACACATTTAAAAAACACATTATTAATGAGACTTAAGTTGCTTCACATAAACTTAATTGTTAGATCTAAAAGTTTCTATGAAGGATTTGTATGTCATTTTCAAAATCAATATTGTTTCGAGCTATGATTTCCTTCTTTGCTTCAAATTTAGGTGATCCAAAGTACGACACTTTTAAATATACACTTTCTTAAAGTTTATTAACAATATAAGAAAAATCATTAAACATTCTAATGAAACGTATGCATAAAATTTGTCAGTTTGAGCTCATCTATCCTTAGACTGAATTCCGGGTGACGCCAATTCACGGCTTTTATAGCCAAGTATTAAAAACAAAGATCTGTGTAGTTTCACGCTTATCGAGTGACTACATTATGTTCAAGTCGTTCGTAAACTAAATCAAGTTTCAATAATAGTGACTGGCATTCGGAATTCACATTTTTAAGAAAAATAATAAAATAAATCTCACCAGATTTAAATGACTATGGCTATATTCTGTACATTTGTCAGAGGTCGCGGTGGACTACATCTCATAAAATTAGCATAGCAATGTTTATGACTTTAAAAGATATGCAATTGGATTTGAATATTAGGACTTCGATGAAACTCTCAAAAGGATACTTCTCTACTAAGCAATATAGAAATGTATATATTTATAATTGTTCGAAGTAAAAGTGTCTTTAAATAATAAGAATGCCATTTTTCATTTATAAATTGTTACAAGCCATAATTTTCTTCTAAGCTTAAAATTTAGATGATTTCTAGAAATCCAAAGCACGAAAACTTATTTTAAATTCAGTTCTTACAGATTTAATCAACACATAGAAGTTTGACTTTGACGAGAGATCAAGCAAATTTTCATATGTAAAAATAAATTCAAATCTGCCATTTTTTCAAAATTTAACATAAAATTTCAATTTAACTCAATAAATTTAAAGGTCATTTGATGATTTCTACAATCGCAAAGCTAGAAATTTACACTAATCTCTATCACAACTTGAAATTTATTTTTTGTTATGAAACCTTATGCTGGAATTGTCAAAGAAAAAAGTTTTATGATGTGAGAAAGCATCGAAAAATGCATTAAATTCTATCCTTGTCAAGCAACTAAATAAATAAAAAGAAATGCAATAACTCAAATTCGGAATATTTATTTGAAATACATCGAATTTAATAAAATTTAATCTCAATTGTGGAAAGCTTGAAGATATTTAAATATTCAAAGAACGAAAAAACCTCGAATGAACACATTTAAAAAACACATTATAAATGAGACTTAAGTTGCTTCACATAAACTTAATTGTTAGATCTAAAAGTTTCTATGAAGGATTTGTATGTCATTTTCAAAATCAATATTGTTTCGAGCTATGATTTCCTTCTTAGCTTCAAATTTAGGTGATCCAAAGTACGACACTTTTAAATAAACACTTTCTTAAAGTTTATTAACAATATAAGAAAAATCATTAAACATTCTAATGAAACGTATGCATAAAATTTGTAAGTTTGAGCTCATCTATCCTTAGACTGAATTCCGGGTGACGCCAATTCACGGCTTTTATAGCCAAGCATTAAAAACAAAGATCTGTGTAGTTTCACGCTTATCGAGTGACTACATTATGTTCAAGTCGCGTAAATAAACTAAATCAAGTTTCAATAATAGTGACTGGCATTCGAAATTCACATTTTTAAGAAAAATAATAAAATAAATCTCACCAGATTTAAATGACTATGGCTATATTCTGAACATTTGTCAGAGGTCACGGTGGACTACATCTCATAAAATTAGCATAGCAATGTTTATGACTTTAAAAGATATGCAATTGGATTTGAATATTAGGACTTCGATGAAACTCTCAAAAGGATACTTCTCTACTAAGCAATATAGAAATGTATATATTTATAATTGTTCGAAGTAAAAGTGTCTTTAAATAATAAGAATGCCATTTTTCATTTATAAATTGTTACAAGCCATAATTTTCTTCTAAGCTTCAAATTTAGATGATTTCTAGAAATCCAAAGCATGAAAACTTATTTTAAATTCAGTTCTTACAGATTTAATCAACACATAGAAGTTTGACTTTGACGAGAGATCAAAGCAAATTTTCATATGTAAAAATAAATTCAAATCTGCCATTTTTTCAAAATTTAACATAAAATTTCAATTTAACTCAATAAATTTAAAGGTCATTTGATGATTTCTACAATCGCAAAGCTAGAAATTTACACTAATCTCTATCACAACTTGAAATTTATTTTTTGTTATGAAACCTTATGCTGGAATTGTCAAAGAAAAAAGTTTTATGATATGAGAAAGCATCGAAAAATGCATTAAATTCTATCCTTGTCAAGCAACTAAATAAATAAAAAGAAATGCTATAACTCAAATTCGGAATATTTATTTGAAATACATCGAATTTAATAAAATTTAATCTCAATTGTTGCAAGCTTGAAGATATTTAAATATTCAAAGAACGAAAAAACCTCGAATGAACACATTTAAAAAACACATTATTAATGAGACTTAAGTTGCTTCACATAAACTTAATTGTTAGATCTAAAAGTTTCTATGAAGGATTTGTATGTCATTTTCCAAATCAATATTGTTTCGAGCTATGATTTCCTTCTTAGCTTCAAATTTAGGTGATCCAAGGTACGACACTTTTAAATAAACACTTTCTTAAAGTTTATTAACAATATAAGAAAAATCATTAAACATTCTTATGAAACGTATGCATAAAATTTGTAAGTTTTGAGCTCATCTATCCTTAGACTGAATTCCGGGTGACGCCAATTCACGGCTTTTATAGCCAAGCATTAAAAACAAAGTAAAGGTAGTTTCACGCTTATCGAGTGACTACATTATGTTCAAGTCGCGTTCGTAAACTAAATCAAGTTTAAATAATAGTGACTGGCATTCGAAATTCACATTTTTAAGAAAAATAATAAAATAAATCTCACCAAATTTTAATGACTATGGCTATATTCTGTACATTTGTCAGAGGTAACGGTGGACTACATCTCATAAAATTAGCATAGAATGTTTATGACTTTAAAAGATATGCAATTGGATTTGAATATTAGGACTTCGATGAACTCTCAAAAGGATACTTCTCTACTAAGCAATATAGAAATGTATATATTTATAATTGTTCGAAGTAAAAGTGTCTTTAAATAATAAGAATGCCATTTTTCATTTATAAATTGCTACAAGCCATAATTTTCTTCTAAGCTTCAAATTTAGATGATTTCTAGAAATCCAAAGCACGAAAACTTATTTTAAATTCAGTTCTTACAGATTTAATCAACACATAGAAGTTTGACTTTGACGAGAGATCAAAGCAAATTTTCATATGTAAAAATAAATTCAAATCTGCCATTTTTTCAAAATTTAACATAAAATTTCAATTTAACTCAATAAATTTAAAGGTCATTTGATGATTTCTACAATCGCAAAGCTAGAAATTTACACTAATCTCTATCACAACTTGAAATTTATTTTTTGTTATGAAACCTTATGCTGGAATTGTCAAAGAAAAAAGTTTTATGATGTGAGAAAGCATCGAAAAATGCATTAAATTCTATCCTTGTCAAGCAACTAAATAAATAAAAAGAAATGCTATAACTCAAATTCGGAATATTTATTTGAAATACATCGAATTTAATAAAATTTAATCTCAATTGTTGCAAGCTTGAAGATATTTAAATATTCAAAGAACGAAAAAACCTCGAATGAACACATTTAAAAAACACATTATTAATGAGACTTAAGTTGCTTCACATAAACTTAATTGTTAGATTTAAAAGTTTCTATGAAGGATTTGTATGTCATTTTCCAAATCAATATTGTTTCGAGCTATGATTTCCTTCTTAGCTTCAAATTTAGGTGATCCAAGGTACGACACTTTTAAATAAACACTTTCTTAAAGTTTATTAACAATATAAGAAAAATCATTAAACATTCTTATGAAACGTATGCATAAAATTTGTAAGTTTTGAGCTCATCTATCCTTAGACTGAATTCCGGGTGACGCCAATTCACGGCTTTTATAGCCAAGCATTTAAAACAAAGATCTGTGTAGTTTCACGCTTATCGAGCGACTACATTAAAAACCCCAAAACCCCTTAATGAGGTTTATAAGTGCTTTGATTTGTAGGGAATTTGTTAGGGATTGGGGTTATTAATAGGTTTTAAAGTCAAATATATAGTAAATGTATTTAATTTAATCACTCAAAATGCACTTTAGGATCATGTGGGAGTGGTATGAAGTTTATCTTACTTAACCACAACTCTATCTGCTCTAATATTATGTCTGATCTAGAGTTTGGTTTTAATATTATTGATTCTGCCATTTATTTTAATTATTGAGAGACTCTGGTTTTGTCTATAAATTACTTGATTCTTTGCTTAGCATCTTTCTCACACCTAGTAGAGTAGTAATCGTTCCGAGGCATATCGCACTCTATTATTATTGCTGCTAAAGCCCACACATCCCATTAAAAATCTCCATCTCTCCAGTCTTCTCTTTCAGGATAATAGCCTGGAGTTCCCATAACACTTCCTAGCCTTGATACTTCCACCCTTAATGCTCTGTTGAAGTCAATAATTGCCACCCTTACAGGTGAGAAGTTTATCATAATATTCTCAGGCTTCAAATCTCTATGAACAAAACCTAACTTATGTAACTCTTTTATACCTTGTAAGGTTTAGGTTGCTATAAAAGCAAGCTACTTATGATTCCTTTGATCAGTAATAAAATCTCTGAGGGTCATTTCATAGAGTGGGAGTCTGAGAGCCACATGATCCTTGGCAAGAAGAACAGCATCTAGATTGATTAAGTAACTACACTCTTTAAACTTAGCTTAAGTGAGTACTTGATACTCATTTGTAAACTCCATCTGATATTTATCATCACTTAAGAGATAGTTGAAGGGATACACCTTGTATGCGTATTGATGATCATAAATAACTTTCTTATCAAAGAGTCTTCTATTATAAGGTAGCTTTAAAGAGAAGTGTCTAGGTCAATTTAAGCAAGAACCGGTATTTTCTTGTATTGAATCTTGATCATAATTTTTGTTATTTCAGAGGTCAGTTGGTTGCGTGCCTTCTTAACGTACTCTAACTCTCTAGCTTATTCAGGTACTACGACCTTAGAATATTCCCTCGCTTTTCTTTTGTTTAGAAGCTTCAACTCAACTTCATGATTCTCAACTTCTATATCTTTCTTGTGAGCTTTTAATAGATGCTTCTTTAAGTCTCTTGTATGAGAGCATTGCTTATGGCACTCAAAGCAGTCATACATTCAATCTATTTTATCATGCTTTAAGTATACAGCGGGCTTGGCTTCTCTATGCTCCTTCATATGTCTGTACCAGCTTGATTTATGAGCAAAATCTCTATCACATAACTCACAAAAATAGACTTCAACTTCTTCAGTTTGTATAGGAATTTCATTAATACCTTTCTCCTCCTCTCTGTCTCCCACACACTTGTTTGCCATTAATTTTCTAATATTAATTTCAATTTTAATAACAGAGACATCAAGTGATAGCTCTGGCAGTTCCTTATAAGAGTTCATCTCGCAGCTATCACACTTTTTATTGCTCCCAAAGGTAAGTCTCATTTAGTTTTATGGAAGTGCTGTTGTTTTTCTTAAAATGTTAGCGCTCATATTTAAATTTGAATTTAAAATTATAAAACTGCCTCTATAACTGAGAGCTTATATGAGAGCTTTGCAAGCCTACAAGAATCAAGGGAAGTTCTTAGAATATTAGCGAAGATAAATGAGCACTAAGAAACGAACCAGCTCTAAAAATAGATGAGAAAGTAACCATTTTTACTATCAATAATAAGTTGATTATAGTACGTACCGATTTAGGAGGTGCACCTAATTAAGTACGTACTGCTTTAGGAGGTATTTTGTGATTTTATGATAAAATTAGGGTGCTCCTAATGAAGTACTAGCTTTAATTAATGCTCCTAATAACATACTAGCATTTTAGGAGCTGCTCCTAATTAAGTACGTACCAATTTAAATTAAAAAATATGGAACTATAACAGTAGAAATTGATATCAATCTCTCAAGTTTGAAACCAGTTCTCAAAACCTTCTCCATATCCTTCTAAGAGGTTGACCTCCTATAGGATGCCCATATTTAATAATAAGTCTTACAGAGGTATATAATTGAAATCAATAAACTTAAATTTGAATATCATTTCTTAGATCTGTAAACAAGATGGAGTCAATGAATGATGCAATGAAAAGAGCGCAAGCACAAGAATTGATTCAAAGATTTAGAAGCAAGGAGGATTTGCACCGCTACCTGGTGCAGCAAGGTAATGAACTCATAGTAACTCATCTTTGATTGTGTAGTTGGTTTGTTCTTGCCAACGCTGGAAGGTACTAAAATTTCATTTTTAAGAGCCATACTCTGCGAAGAGAAGAAAGCATTAAAAACTTAAGATGTAAAGTTTGCAGAGATTCCAAACTATCCAGAAATCTCAGTGACTAACTTATACGATGATGCTATGAATGACCCAGAGGTTTCGAAGTACCTGCCTACTAAGAAGCAGTTGTCAAATAAACTACTGAAAGAAACTATTCTTTGGCATACTTGCAACTATCAAAGGTGATTACTTGAAAGAAATTATTCAAGAATCTCATAAGAAAAGGTACAGCATCTCCTCAGAAGATAAGGATAAACAAGGGATCAAGATAAGTGAGAGCTGGCTATCAGAGCTGTAGAAGCACCCTTATATTTCAAGTAAGATTTGTAGCTTAACTCTTTAGAAAAATCTGGTAATGGAATCTTCTTGATGAAGGAATAGAGAAAGCTTCACAGAGAGCGAAAGTAGCAGACAAAGTATGAAGTTAGCAAGAGACTTTATTCAAATATTTAGCCTTGAGAGTCAATGAACATAGATGCTGGAGCTGGCAGCAAGAGAAGAAACTTAGGAGGAGGGAAGCAAGAAATAGAAGAAAAGAAAGAGAAGCCAGCTCCTCTAAAGAATTCTAAATGTGACTTATATATTCATTAACTTAACTACAAAACTTATTTATATATATTCACTCTCCCTTCTTTCGCACACTTTTAACCCAATAAATTATCTACTCTCTTCGCTGAACTTTTAATAAAGTCTTCTGTATCGATAGGTAGGTCATGCATCAAGTGGTATAGCAGCAGTTTCTTGTAATGGCCTTTTAATATACCCCAGTAGAACTCAATTCCATTAAACTATGGACTGTAAGGTACGTTGAACTCTGGCGTTATTCTAAGTTGCTCATAACTCTTCCTTGTTTCTTTAGTCTTATGAACAGAAAGATTATCAACGAATAGTATAATCTCTTATTCAGAGTATTACTCTCTTAGCTGCTCTAAGAACTTAATATACTGCTCTGTCTTAATAGAGCGAGGATGAATAACATAAGTTTCTAAACCACCATCCTCGCTAATTCCTCCTAGAATAGCCATTGTTTATACCTTGACTTTCTAGTCATATACTTCTCTATTACTATGCCTCTTATACCAAGACTTCTAGATGAAAGTGTTGAAGGTAAACACAGCCTCGTCAGCATGAAATAAACTTAATATTACTCTATTAGGCTGTCTGCATTTAATCATAAATATAATTTAGGTTATTGTTGTAAAATGGCAGAGTGAAATCAATCACTCTCTTGATACGATTAACACCTTTTTAAGAAATACCATTTCGTTTATAGATGTTGGCTATAGACTAAGCAGAGATCTTCAACTCAGGGAACTGGCGATGAAACATAGTAGCTCGCTGGTCTAAAGAGAAGTGAGCCCAATACTTCAAAGTTTTATCATTAATAAGATAGTCAATATGCTTCTATAGAATTGACTACCTCTTAGGCTAAGAATTTAGCTACTATTTCTTTAATTATAGTGCTATAAGACAGTGGGAACGAACAGTTGAAGGACTTCGCTTTATGAGTAGAGCAATAGACTTATAGTTTAGTACTGGTTTGATTTATTCACTGTATATTTCAACTCCATATCGCAGTTTAAACATTAAATCTATATAATCTTCATCATAAATAGTCCCCAAAAGCTTGCTATTTTTGTCTCGCATTTAATTAATAACTCCAACCACTAACAAATTCCCTACAAATCAAAGCACTTATAAACCTCATTAAGGGGTTTTGGGGTTTTGATTATGTTCAAGTCGTTCGTAAACTAAATCAAGTTTCAATTATAGTGACTGGCATTCGGAATTCACATTTTTAAGAAAAATAATAAAATAAATCTCACCAGATTTTAATGACTATGGCTATATTCTGTACATTTGTCAGCGGTCGCGGTGGACTACATCTCATAAAATTAGCATAGCAATGTTTCTGACTTTAAAAGATATGCAATTGGATTTGAATATTAGGACTTCGATGAAACTCTCAAAAGGATACTTCTCTACTAAGCAATATAGAAATGTATATATTTATAATTGTTCGAAGTAAAAGTGTCTTTAAATAATAAGAATGCTATTTTTCATTTATAAATTGCTACAAGCCATAATTTTCTTCTAAGCTTCAAATTTAGATGATTTCTAGAAATCCAAAGCACGAAAACTTATTTTGAATTCAGTTCTTACAGATTTAATCATCACATAGAAGTTTGACTTTGACGAGAGATCAAAGCAAATTTTCATATGTAAAAATAAATTCAAATCTGCCATTTTTTCAAAATTTAACATAAAATTTCAATTTAACTCAATAAATTTAAAGGTCATTTGATGATTTCTACAATCGCAAAGCTAGAAATTTACACTAATCTCTATCACAACTTGAAATTTATTTTTTGTTATGAAACCTTATGCTGGAATTGTCAAAGAAAAAAGTTTTATGATGTGAGAAAGCATCGAAAAATGCATTAAATTCTATCCTTGTCAAGCAACTAAATAAATAAAAAGATATGCAATAACTCAAATTCGGAATATTTAATTTGAAATACATCGAATTTAATAAAATTTAATCTCAATTGTTGCAAGCTTGAAGATATTTAAATATTCAAAGAACGAAAAAACCTCGAATGAACACATTTAAAAAACACATTATTAATGAGACTTAAGTTGCTTCACATAAACTTAATTGTTAGATCTAAAAGTTTCTATGAAGGATTTGTATGTCATTTTCTAAATCAATATTGTTTCGAGCTATGATTTCCTTCTTAGCTTCAAATTTAGGTGATCCAAAGTACGACACTTTTAAATAAACACTTTCTTAAGTTTATTAACAATATAAGAAAAATCATTAAACATTCTATGAAATCGGTAATCAGTAAATTTGTCCAGTTTTTGAGGCTTCATCTATCGCTTAGATCTAAATTCCGGTGACGCCAATTCACGGCTTTTATAGCCAAGTATTAAAAACAAAGATCTGTGTAGTTTCACGCTTATCGAGTGACTACATTATGTTCAAGTCGTTCGTAAACTAAATCAAGTTTCAATTATAGTGACTGGCATTCGGAATTCACATTTTTAAGAAAAATAATAAAATAAATCTCACCAGATTTTAATGACTATGGCTATATTCTGTACATTTGTCAGCGGTCGCGGTGGACTACATCTCATAAAATTAGCATAGCAATGTTTCTGACTTTAAAAGATATGCAATTGGATTTGAATATTAGGACTTCGATGAAACTCTCAAAAGGATACTTCTCTACTAAGCAATATAGAAATGTATATATTTATAATTGTTCGAAGTAAAATTGTCTTTAAATAATAAGAAAGCCATTTTTCATTTATAAATTGTTACAAGCCATAATTTTCTTCTAAGCTTCAAAATTAGATGATTTCAAGAAATCCAAAGCATGAAAACTTATTTTAAATTTAGTTCTTACAGATTTAATCAACACATAGAAGTTTGACTTTGACGAGAGATCGAAGCAAATTTTCATATGTAAAAATAAATTTAAATCTGCCATTTTTTCAAAATTTAACATAAAATTTCAATTTAACTCAATAAATTTAAAGGTCATTTGATGATTTCTACAATCGCAAAGCTAGAAATTTACACTAATCTCTATCACAACTTGAAATTTATTTTTTGTTATGAAACCTTATGCTGGAATTGTCAAAGAAAAAAGTTTTATGATGTGAGAAAGCATCGAAAAATGCATTAAATTCTATCCTTGTCAAGCAACTAAATAAATAAAAAGAAATGCTATAACTCAAATTCGGAATATTTATTTGAAATACATCGAATTTAATAAAATTTAATCTCAATTGTTGCAAGCTTGAAGATATTTAAATATTCAAAGAACGAAAAAACCTCGAATGAACACATTTAAAAAACACATTATTAATGAGACTTAAGTTGCTTCACATAAACTTAATTGTTAGATTTAAAAGTTTCTATGAAGGATTTGTATGTCATTTTCCAAATCAATATTGTTTCGAGCTATGATTTCCTTCTTAGCTTCAAATTTAGGTGATCCAAGGTACGACACTTTTAAATAAACACTTTCTTAAAGTTTATTAACAATATAAGAAAAATCATTAAACATTCTTATGAAACGTATGCATAAAATTTGTAAGTTTTGAGCTCATCTATCCTTAGACTGAATTCCGGGTGACGCCAATTCACGGCTTTTATAGCCAAGCATTTAAAACAAAGATCTGTGTAGTTTCACG
>ARYC01018163.1:0-31744 GCA_000711775.1 Oxytricha trifallax
TCGAATTTAATAAAATTTAATCTCAATTGTTGCAAGCTTGAAGATATTTGGATATTCAAAGAACTAAAAAACCTTGAATGAACACATTTAAAAAACACATTATTAATGAGACTTAAGTTGCTTCACATAAACTTAATTGTTAGATCTAAAAGTTTCTATGAAGGATTTGTATGTCATTTTCCAAATCAATATTGTTTCGAGCTATGATTTCCTTCTTAGCTTCAAATTTAGGTGATCCAAGGTACGACACTTTTAAATAAACACTTTCTTAAAGTTTATTAACAATATAAGAAAAATCATTAAACATTCTTATGAAACGTATGCATAAAATTTGTAAGTTTTGAGCTCATCTATCCTTAGACTGAATTCCGGGTGACGCCAATTCACGGCTTTTATAGCCAAGCATTTAAAACAAAGATAAAAGTAGTCACGCTATCGAGCAACATTATGTCAAGTGTTCGTAAACTTAAAATCAACTTTCAATAAGCGTGACTGCATTCGGAATTCACATTTTAAAGAAAATAATAAAATAAATCTCACCAGATTTTAATGACTATGGCTATATTCTGTAGATTTGTCATAGGTCGCGGTTTCAACTTTTTTCACAAAAGTGTCAACATTCTGACCTCGAGATCCTTAAGTGTAGAATGTGGTACATGTTTAAGAGCCACAATCAGGAGCGAAGACTCCAAACTGAAAATACCAGGCAAACAATAGGGAAAGCTTGGCCATGAACCGCATTAGGGCTTGCAGTCTAAGCATGGCAACTATAGCACTAGTAGCAATAACATGACCATCTCTTTTGCCAATACTCTCAATGCATCCACTTTTAGGTATCCTGCTATCCTCATAGATTTCGCATGCTAATTTGCCTAATATAGTAATTACGCTTGTGTATAAATAGATTATCTTTCCTTTATATATTTAGCTAATGGGGTTTGTTTTTGTATTTGATTTTCTTTTTTACTTATTTCAACATACTTTTATATAAAAAAAAAAGAAATATATATGCTGCTAGTGAAATAAGAATGAATAAATGAACTTGTATATTAATAATTACTAAAAATAAATAAAAATAAAATAAAAATACCATTATTAATATAATATACCAAAGTAATTTACAAAAATGCAGCAAAAATTAAGTTATAATAAATATAAACTAAAATAATAAAACATATGACAGCTACGATCCTCCAAAACAATTATAAAAATATAAATTTGTTAATTAAAAAATGCCTTCAACTAAATATCAAATGATATAAATTTATACAAAATAAATAGAATCACAAAAAAAGCATATTAAAAATATCTCGCCAAAGAAATCATGTATTTAAATATAATACGATTTTTAAGGTTTTTGAGGTTCATCTTCATTTAAGTCAGCTGATAATTTACATCTAAGGCTGCAGTTGCACAGAAACTTAATTATCAGCTCCCTTTAAAGAGTACTGTATTTGCTGAAGAAAATTTTCAATAGACATCAAGGAATCCTCAGTTGAAGATTAAAAATCCAATTTTAATCATGATTTTTGGCGCAATTCTCTTGCCCATAACTTCTAAGAATGCCTGCCTGTTAAGTATTTAAATTTTTTACAATCGCCTCAACCTCAAATATATTTTTTAGTATTTATTATTTTTGGCCTACGATAGGCCTATATAGCAATTTTAAAATTCTAAATTAAAGATATTTACAAAATTACTTTGACATAATCCATTTTATTAATTTAAAATTGCTTACCTTTATTAAAATAATCCTAAAGATCTTTTATGACACTAAGATTTGGGCAAAAAATAATTGAATTAAAAATAAATAATTATTGGCTGTAATATCTATTACAAACCTTAATTTGAATATTTTCTAATATCGTTTTATGAAGTTAACAGTTTTAATAATAAAAGACTTATTTTTGAGATTCATTAATTTTAATATATATATATATAGTAAGTTTTAATAATTTATCTATAACTCTAAAAGCACAAAACTAAAATAATTATAATAAAAATTAGATTTGAATAATAAAATCTTTAACTTTGATACAGAATCAAAAAAATGGACAATATTTGAACTTCATATGACTTGAAATATAAAATTAACCATTATAACGAGTATAATATTGCAAAAAAAAAATTAATTTGAATTTGGAGAATTTATACTATCAGATTCAATATTTTTAATTTTATATAAACTATAATATTAAAAGAAAAAGATTTCTTTATTTAAACTATACTCATTATTATCATGGATATCAAATAATGCTTTCAAAGTGCGTCTCTGATAAAGTGCATTGGCAATTTCTTGTTTGCAGACATATTTTGAAAAAGAAAAGTTTGCACGCCCATCGCTGAAATCAAAGCATCTGATAGTAAGAGAAGATAAAAAGCTTACTCATCGAGGATCCTACGTGCTAAGTACGCTCTCTCATTTCTATATTTGCAGTTGGAAAATGCCTGTTCAAAATTAAATCACTATTGACCTTCACTTAAGATGATGCTTTTACATTTTAAGCCTTTTCTTATCACTCACTCTTTGAAAGAAACTAAATTATTCGCAACTGCATTGATTTAAGTTTCTTTTCAAATTTAACTCTCTTTTTTATTATAGAATTTGCTTGTTACAGCCCATTCAAATTAATCTTGAATTTCGATAGGTAGGCAAAAATACTTAACCAAATTCACAAATAAATCTAAAGCTAATCTTTAGTATTAAGATTGTAAATCGCTTAAGTTCGATGATTTTCTAGATGATGATATAAGATACTCAATTGAGGTCAAGATATTGGAAGATTCAATATTTTTGAAATAGGGTGAATTCCAGATAATCTCTAGAGGTTGTTTTGAATTACTGCTCATTTTATAAGGAGTGAGAGTTTCATCTGCAGTGTCAGGAAAAACTGATTATTTGATTGTTTACTACAATTTAGATGATGCCAGAGAAGTCTCTCAGGGAAGTTTATTCGCAAAAGCTAGATTTCTAGGAAAGATCATTCTTACCGATGTTCATCTTGAGTAGCTCATTTAAGAGAGAATACAGGGGACTAAAGTTTTACTATTTCCATGAGGCCTGAACTTTCTATTGCTGCAAGTGCTGATGACTAATTGACCGATGAACAGGCTCTTAATTCATAAAGTTAGGAAAAGAGAGAAAGCTTGGCTTATTATAATTAATACATGGTTTGAAAGGAAATTTGGACTGATCCATAAATAATCAAACTTTTGAAATTTAACTTGCAATGATTTGAAATGTAAATATTTTCTTTGATGATTATAACGAAGCATAATATAATTTAAGTATGAATGGATTATAATATTCGGAAAAGATTAGTAATAATATAAATATATAGGGAGGGATTGTTAAGCCCTTTTAATCATAAGATATATTTATTTAATATATAAAAACCCTTTATTTACTTAAAATTCTTTAAAATATCTTTATACCTTTTAATAACATAAATTTATAATAATTATAGTAGTAGCAGAGTATTATTTATTGAAAAAACTAATAAACGGGAACACTCAATTTAATATAAGTATATTACGCATTTTTATATGTAAAATTATAGTATTTGCCAATATATTTCATTTAGCAGATTTATCCAATGATAAGATCACATGGAAAAATAATGACGAAAAATCATTTTGATGAGCTAATTACCTACTTATCACTCAGTGATTTTTTTCAAAATGAAGTCACTCTTAATCAATGCGAAAATTGACTTAAATCAGCAACTGGTTTTTAAGATGCAAGGAAGCGTTTAATATTTTCTGCCCAATTTTATTCAAATATGATAATCCATTTATGTAAATTTCAATCATAAATATTTAAGGGATAGAAAATATTTAACTTAACTTCTTATTACTAAACATATATATCCCCCTTCTGTATTTAAGGATTAACTCTTCAGCTTTAATTATTCACATCATACTCTTTTAAATCTGATACTTAGCAATTTAATACAGTAATATCGAGTTGCCAGCACAAGAAGTACAAAGTTTGATAAATAAATATCTATTGGGGGAGAGTGCATGTTCAAAGCAATATCTCTTTCATATTCTAAGTTTTGTCATGATCAAGAGAAATCTCAAAAAAATTGTATAAAATATCCACAATATTTTCTTAAATTATTTGCTTATATTAGCAATAATCTAATTCAGTATATCTTTTCCGATTACTTTCTTTATCTGAGATATGGCTTAGTCTAGTATGCCAATGTAATTTAATGTGTGAAATATTTAGTAAGCAAACAACTGCAAAAATGGTGGCATCAAAATACAAAAGAATATATTGAAGACTCTTAAATGAGTTAAGCAGACTATAGTTAGCAATATCTCTAGAGTTAGTTTATTATGTTTATTGAGGAAGATAACTTTAAGAATTTAAGATGCCCTCAATTGCCAATTCCCCAAAATAGAGATGAGATCATGTTAAATTATTAAAAATAATTGATGATTGATAGTATTAAATTAAAATGGATAATATTACGATTTTTTTGAAATAAAGTGAGTTGTTTTAAATAATTAATTAATAATAATAAAAAACTAAAATGATCAGACGCAGAAGATGATTGTGCACTCAAAATAAATGTAAGTTACAAAAAAGATATATTTAAATTTTTTTTAGTGGCCCTGTCTGGAAAACCAGGAGACGTCAACGTACAGGTGGTTTACGAGGTCACACAGAGAGGGGAGCATGGAGGCAAAATATTTTAAGACGACGACGATAAGGAAGATGAAACTGTTGTTTTAGATATACATTTTCTAAAGTACTAATACTATTTGTAATTACAACTATTTAATTTATAATTTAAACTCACTTTATTCAAAAAAATCTTAATTAAAATGGAAACAATATACAGAGACGCTGGCGGAGGCTGTTTACTCACAAATAAAGTAAGTTTTAATAAACATATCTAAAAATATATATTTTACAGAGTTACCAACGAGTTGAGGTAGTAAGCGAACAGGACAGATAATCGACAGGAGAACACAGGGAAGGCTATGGAGTTAATTGATGGAAAAATGAAGATCGATATGAAGATGAATGGAATGTTGAAACAGTTTTATTTTATATTTCCATTTCTATTAGCATAATAAGTATTATAATTCACTTGTATTTAAATTCTTACAATCCTATATTTTTCATTTTATTTATCATAAATGTTTATCTTACTTACCTTTTTAAACTATCGGTAAATTTATCAAATGAAATTAAGAATTACTTTTAATTATGAATCTATATATTCATGTATAAGTTTACAAGAATACATGTATGTCTACTAAAATTAGGCATATAAAAATGTCAAACCAATATTTTCAGTTTAATAGAGTCCTCGCTCATCACTCCAATCATTCAATTCTTAAAATAGATTTTTGTCGAATTAATAGAAACATAGGAATAATGAATATTCAAAGAAATACACAAACCCTTGTAAAAAAATGTAATATATAATCAATTTATTATAAATTCATATTTAAATGTTTTTAATAATCAGGGTTAAATGAAGTGGATTAAAATTTTTAATATACGAGTCGAAATATTCGACAGGACAGAAAGCGGAGTGTTTAAGTTCATTTAGAAGAGTTCTGATTTGTTTCATTGTAAAGCCCTCATGTCAAAATTTCTTGATTTTCATCATCCGGAGTGACTCGCGAAATTTTATATTTTTGCGAGTCATTCCACCATTATTTATTTCTTAATCTCTAAATTATACTTGTTTAAATATATTTATCTATATTATACTGCATGCTTTAATAACTAAAACTAATCTCACAATTCTCTTTTCATAATTGATACTATTAAAAGTAACAACTTCAAATCTTGCTGTGTTAATAAAGTAAAAATTAAATATTAATAATGCATTCTCTTTATTTGAAAAATAAATGCGATAATATAAAATAATAGAGAAATAACAAAATACAGAGTAATTAGAATTATGAACTAAGAAAAGAAGGTTTTCTCAAATAAATAATAATTAAGTGACATGCTTCAGATTTAACAAAGCATTAAGTATTTATATAAAATTGATTATTTTTAGCTAATTATTACAACACAGATCTATATGTCTCTAAAAGATATATATCTAACTCATACAAGTCTCTCATTTACAAATAAAATGATCCACTCTGTAATGCTTAATTTGTTTAAAAATTTTCATATATACTATAATTTAATAAAAGATAGCACTATTCATATCTGATTTTTTGATTTCTATGAATATTATAACTTCTGATTTTTCTACAAAAATGACCTAATTCAAATATATCTCTCAATAAACTAGGTTAGCATTTGAATCCCCTCATATATAAGTGAATTTCTAACTTATCTTTGTGTTTTAAAGAAATGTTATATATTTATTACAGGGATATTCTTTTGTTTTAATTCATATTTAAAAAAGTATAGAGTCGTAAATGATTACTTCACATGCAACTAAGAGAATATTAGAAAAGTCTTGCATAAACGAGAAAATGAAACTTTATTCAAGAGACTATATTACATAAGATGGTCCTTGTCTGATCCTACAGTCAGAGACATAAAGAAAGGGGGTGCCTTTAACTTCTAATCATCAGATTTGATTAGGAAAATATGAAAATACATTCTAAAAATGATAAAATAGAAAAAATGCTATGAAATCGGAGCATATGAAACCATTAGAAGTGCTTTTAAGTTTAATATTAAAAGCTTTAACAAGATTTTCATAATCCATACTCGACATTTCAGGTTGTCCCACTAGAATTTATTACATAAGTTCAACTAAATTTATCACTGAGGACACACCTTATCAGAAATTTAATGACGTAATATTCAAGGAAAGTTTGGAATTTAGGAATGATGAGCTGATGCCAAACAAGAAGCTTCATGAAAACAAACACCTTTTCACTGATTTTGAAAAGATTTTGCCTCCATTTTTATTCTAGATAATTTCAAAAAAAATCTAAATGAGCTTGCGCTAAATACTGTTAGAAAAGATAAAGACTCATCAATCAGAAATACAAAGAGAGAGATGAAACACAAAGGAATCCCAGTTCAATCATTTTCCAAGAAAGATGATGAGTAGTGTTTATTTAAGCATGCTGTTAAGTACATAAAGGGAAAGAAAATACCACTTATGATTCAGCAATATAATGAATTAAAGTTTCATAATTACTGTCACTTTAATTTTATAGCTTGCCTAAATTTTTTCATAAAATGAGTAGTCAACTTTTAATCACATTTACATTGAGTATATTAAAGCAAAAAGAGTATTTTAAAAATTTGTTGACAGAATAATTAAGCATGTGAAGTCTAATAGAATAAAATATGATTAAAACGATTGTGCCTTCAGCAAACAAAGAACAATTTCTAGGAAGTCAAGGATGATTGCTCAAAATTATTGAGATCTAGACATAAAACTAGTTTTAAAAATTTGAACTTTTAAATTAATGACGACGATTTTGCTTAATATGAGAGGAAAGGGAGGTTATCTCTGGTACCTTTTAGGTTATGTTTCAATTCAATTAACGATAAAACAGTGATTCTAAGAAGAAGCGACTTATTCAATGACTTCAAAAAATTATATAGAACTTCTAAAGTTTTCTAAGGGTACAATATTAACTAAGGTTAGATGCTAGATTTCTTCTAGAGAGACATTGCAGCAAGCAATTTATGATGTACATGACAATTAAAGAATTTTTAATAGCTTTAAGTTCAGCTCATACTGCATGAACATTGCATCATTATATAGTTAATTTAAAGCACTTTGAGATTAATTTTCCAACCGTCATCACTTTTTTAAAAGTGGCGACGCTCACAGGATTTTTTGTGAATTTTATTAATTTAGCATTTATAAGTCTAATAATTTAACACACTGTATCAAATATACTTATGATTAAATATTAATTAAAGTAAAAATTATATAAGTATAGTAACTAAGTTCAGGATCCAAAATCCTAATAACTATAAGAGATCTTAATTTTAATTCCTAAAGGATCTATTAAAGCTAAAAAAGAAGCATATTTAATTATATTATTCCGTAAAACTATAATTTAATATAGACATATGACAACTTTAACAGTTCTTCAAATATATAACTAATTCCAAAAGGATGTCTAATATATGCTTGAGTATTTGAATCCTGAGTTATGAATACTTTAAATAAAATATGAGAATTTGTTAATCACTAATTAAGTTAATAATAGAGCAATATAAATAATATATTCGTTTAATATTTAAGTATAATTTATAAAATCCTTAAACCTTCCCCACTTTTTTAAATAGTGGGGACGGTTGAAAAGTAAATCTTAATGTTCATACTAATGGTTTAATGTTGTTCAATGCTTAAATTGTAGGATCGTATCTAAAAGATATTGAATTTTTTTTAAACGTCATGCCTATAATATAATATTAATTCATTAAGCCTATTGTAAGATGAATTGCTTTGCTTCAATAAATCTCAAGCTAACCCTTTATGACTAAATTTTGAAGCGAATATATCCTTATTTGTTTAAGATAAAAATATTGAAGGAATAAAATTTACTAAATAAAATCGAATTAAATTGAACTTCATGATAATTCGATGATGCTATTTACATTTAAAATTAATTAAAAGGTAAATATCAAATTTTATTGGATTTGAAAATTTGCTATAGAAAAAAGATATCTACCCTCATATTGAGTTGACTGACTTAAAAATAATAATTCCTCCTGATATTTTCAAGTTTGAGTGCATATATATATTTCTATTAGACATTAACCTGAAACAAGTAAATCATAACTATTTTATTATTTTATAGCTTTATAAATCAAAGATGTATTGCTCAATAATGTTATAGGAGGAAGTAAAAGTAGCGTAACAGTTACAGGATCTAGAGATAATAAGCAAAGGTCAGTTAGTTTACCATTAAACAACAAAAATTAACAATCATCCAATGAAAAATATGAAGTCAAAGAAGTTTTTATGAATGAAATAGGCTAACAGATCCAATAATCATTCATTAAAAATTAGTGCTACTATTTATTTTAAATGAATTTGATTTGAATAGCGCTATGTTGACAAGATTGAGTGTTGGTTAACATACCTAGGGTTCAAATAACGATGATACTTCATCTAATTTCGACTAATTTACCAGATATAACGAATTTAATAAGCTTTTTTAACTTAAATTTATATTATTTTTACATTTAAGGGAATTTTTTCAATCCATTCACTCCAGCATAGTTACAATCCCAAGACCTTCAAACTTCGAATATCTAGTCTCTGGATAGATAACCTTTAAAAATCTTCAAACCCATTTGAAGAGGCAAAAGAACTGGATTTTTAACTTGATTAACAACTCCGCATATCAAAGATTTTTGCCCTATCAAAATTACATTCATCTAAATAAAATCAATATAATAAGTAGGATAATCAGTGAAGAGATAAAATCTTCAATTCTGGGACATATGAAATATATTACAATGTTAGTTGGTAAAGTAACACATAAAAAATATTTTATGGTAAAATTTTAAAAGCCTATAATTTAATTTTTATTAATTTATTATCAAACTTCAATTTAATTTTCTGAGGTTTGCAGTCATTTTAACCTATAAAATTGCTTTGTTTAATTGCTTCAAATAAAGGAAGATAAAATAAAAGAATGAATATCATTGTAAATTAAAAACTTTTGAGTTGAATTAACTTATTTAATTTGTATAAGTAAGAAAATTATCCATTTTATTTATATTTGTCTATATTTCAGTGGAGATTAAAGTACTTAGATTTATTAAGGCTTTCTCAGATAAAAGTGTGAATAAGGTTCCAGATAACTACATTTGAAATTTAAATGAAGTTAACAAATTGTTACCATGTATAGTCCGAATGCACTACCTACATCCTCCATAAACAACTCTTTTTATTCAGAGTCTTCATATTTCAATAAAATTTAATAATATTTGGCGAATAATGATGATTTTATAAAGTATCGATTGATATCAATGATCTTAGAGTAGAATATGTAACTGAGTAAAAAAAGGCAATTAATAAAGCAATGATCACATAGCCACTAGTGAAACCTAAAATGCCTGCTCCTAATCCCACTACTAAAGCGATAATTTGTCTACACCAGAACATAAAGTTCAACAATTCATCCTATTACACATACATTTAACATCAAACATATATTAATTAATTTAATTCAAATAATTTTGTCAAAATCATACCTTATTGAGTTTATTAGAGGCACAAGAGAAAGCTTTAGCAATTTTGGAACTCATATTTGTGTTTGATTTAATTAGCAAGTATTAAAAATAATAATAATTATAATTGAATACTTTATAAATAGATGATTTTAATTATAATAATATCAATCTTAATATATTTATTTTTTAAATTCATTCGTTAGTAATGGCAAAAATAAACTAACTTGCTCCATTACAGAATCATTTAGCTTCAACAAATTCACCGACTCAGGGCTCATATAAGAAACCTAATGCTATGCAAGATAAATTGTTCATATTTGTACTTAACAGAGTTAATTTGGCTTTTTTAATAAAAAAAATAATTTAACAACATATTTCTATTAGTCCTACATCAGATGGACTTGCTGTCAGATGAAGATATTCAGGTAACGGCATTAAAATGTTTCATATTTTATATCATTTACAACTGAAAGTTTATCTATTTATAAATTAATTCACAAATAATTGAAGTCAAACAGCTCTAACAGTCAAAGTCCAAATGGGTCAGAACACTTAACGAAAATGATATATTCAACAAAAATTATAACAAAGGGCTAACAGTATCTTAAGATGAAATTCCAATTGTCCTTGCTGAGCTTAATGACTCAAGTATCCAATTTGTCAAAAGAGAGATGCATGAAAAAGCTCTCAATCTTTTATAGAGAACTTAAGGCATTCAAAAATGGAAAATCAAAACTTTCATAAGTCATACTTTTTATAAGCGATTATGGATGTTGTAGACTTTGATTTATGTAGAATTATTCTATTTTACAGCATGGCGCTTTAGTATCAGAAAATTTTAAATGCTTGATGAATGCGCTTAATATATAGAATAATCCCTCGAGTACCTACCTATGGACTTGCAAATTTTTAAGAGAAGAGTATTTCAAATTGAATGGAAAAGCTGTAAGTAATAGGAAAGCTTAAAATGCAATACTATGCCATTCTTTCATAAGTTCACACACATAAAGATGCACTAGATAAAGTCAAAGAAGGAGTTTAAAATCAGCCATTTATTGATTAATGATATGAAGCAGTTTGCTGAGTTTTACGTTAAGAGAGAAGAAATTGAGTAAAGCGTTAATTTGGCTAATAACAAGATCAATAGCAGCATTTCAGAAGTTGGAAAAATTACAATAACGCCAATAATGACCAATAATTGAATAACAGTAGTTGATACTAGGGAAAAAAAATAAAAACAAAAGCAATAGAAACAAATTATTCTCACAGCTCTTGAGTCAACAATAAGCTTACAAAAGTGAAAACATTAAAACCAATAGACTTTAAGGAGTCTTTCATAAAAGATAAGAATCTTTTTCCAATAAACTTAAGCACATTTTATTCACTAAATTACCTTGAATAATCGATGTCTTACATGGAGAAAACAGCCAAAAAGCTCATTCCTATTTTGTCATATCTTAAAAAGCGAATGATATCACAGAAGAACCTTAAAGAAATTAACAGTCACTCAAATAAAAATAGGATTGAGTCATTGGATTCTTATTACGAAGATATGAATTCGGATAATGACGTAGATGAAAACAATCCTAACAGTAAGAATTAAATAATTGATATGAAAAACATACTTAGCTATTTGAATTAAGTAGAATGGACTTAAACTCTAAGTATTGGTAGTATAATGCAATTATAACCATTTCATTGAGAGAACTTCTTGAGCAAGGTAAAAATGAGTTAAAGATAATTGAAGATTCATTAATGGCTAAAGTAAGTTTCTTGGCGGTCTCTTATTTTTGGTATTCTACTGAGATAAGATTCATTTTATAAATGAAAAAAGACCCCTCTTACGACACACTTAAAAAACAAAAGGAATCTGAATATTGGCATGATTATTCGTCTATAGAAGAAGCTTGCTAATTTTGACAAGGTTAATACCCACTATTGAATAACATAAATTTGTCCTACCAAATGCAATTTGCTCCAGTAAAAACTATTATGATGAAAGATTAAACAAATAATGATCATTTAATAGTTATAAAACCCATGAATGGCATAGATAATTCTAAATTCCAGCCTATAATACGCCAAGTACAAAACATAAACATATCTATAACACCATATAAGATGACCCCTATCAATCAAATAGCCAATGAATTCTTATCATAAATGATAAGTTTCAACGATTACCAAGAGTAATCCAGAATCTAACATTAACAATCAGTTTCTTACTCAAATAAGCTGTCGCAAAATCATTAGAAGTCAAAGTCAGGGGATGCTACAAATACTTCTAGAAAATCTTAGATGATTATCAGCAAAACTAAGAGAATTCAATATACTTATGGTTCATTGATCGATGATGATATCGAGCACTTAACCAAAATTTAGAATTAAAGTTTTAGCAATCCACCACCAGGTAATTTCGATTAGTCGGATGACTTGAAAAAGTTTGAGGACCTTTTTGAAAAATTAATAAAAAAAACAAGATAGAAAAAACTGACCTATTAAGGAAACTCAAATAATCCTAAGATAAGCAGATCACTGGAACTAATTAAATGCTGGAAGAAGGAGAATCTAGCTAGTTTAATGATTTACTAATAGATGATCAAATTCTTGCCGAAAAAAGTATAGATGAAAAAAATATTGCCAGAAAAGCAAAGCATCAAAACAGCAGCTCAAACAATATCTATAAATTTAGAAACAAGGATGGCCAGTTAAAGAGTGAAAAAACCAAATACATCCCTTAGTGTTCATAGAAAGAACAATCATAGCATAGGTGGCACTGAATAAGAACCCTAGGATAAGGATAAAAATATTGAAGAAAAGGACAAGTTTCGCAGAGTAATAAGTTCAACAAATAAAAGAGAGCAAGAAGAAGAGTTAGAGGCTCTTGTCTGGTGGTTTGTAAAAGATATAAAATGAGAGTCACAGATCAAAAATAAATAAGTTTAATTAAAATTACATCATGTATGAAAAGTTTGGGTAGTCTGCAGGAACCTAAGGAAGTTTTTTCACAGATAAAAATCCTTCGATATTAACTAATGTAGGAACCAAGAACAACGTTGCCCCTCCTCAAAACTTTAAGCAGTATCAAAATTAGTAAATAACTAAAGGATATTAAAACCCTCCTCCTCTATTTTTTAATAATTTCATGCATAATTCAAATATTGCTTATAAATCTGCTTAGTAAAACAAATCATTTGATACTCATTCAAAAATAAATATTAACCAACCTGCTGCTTAATAACAGCTTTATAACAATAAAAATAAAACTATAGTTTATAATTTCTCGACAAAAAAAACCCTTCTAAGCACCAGGAAACTTTCAGACTTACGATGAATTAAAAAGAAGACTCTTAAATGAATATAAAAAGCTAACTTAACAAGAAAAGTTTTGACTATCAATTTCGAGAGAGGTACAAAAACATGAAGTAAAGGGCTGCTTCAAGAAAGAAAAATCCATCTACTTCAAATCCCATAAGTTTATCAAGTAATTAAACTTAATAAGCAGCTGCAAATTTAGCTTAGACAGCTCAATAATAATTTGCTTAACCATTTTAAAAGACTGGAAAGCTCTATCCAAAGCATCATTTAAATGTCTATTAGACAACTTTCATAATAAACAACAGCTTTGCTACTGAATCAGGAAATCAAAGTACTGGGACAAATAAAGGCAAAAAAGTGGACGTTGTTGATCAGATAAGCAAGAAATACAGACCTTCTTCATAGTCAAATTCAAATTAGTAAACCTAATCACAACCAATTATTTAACAGACCGGAAACTTACAAAACGCTTCATCAGGAAGAGGCTCCTTGGTAATGCCTTAAAATTAGCAACAACTCTATCATGAAAGATCTGGTAGTAAGTATGTAAATTAACCTAAGGTCAATAGTTAGCAACTAATGGGAATGCTTATAAATCCTGGCAGCAAGAAGAACCTCAAAACTCATGCCTTATCATAAGGATAATAGGATTTAAGCTTTGTAAAGCAATTCTTAAATGATAAAAACAGTCAAAATCTTAAAGGCATTAAATATTCTAATTAATTTATTTTAAATTAATATATATTATTAATTTAAAAAAGGCAATTCATATGAAGAATATATTCATTAAAAAATTGATAATTATTAAAAGCAACTTAAAAGAAATCAAATATCATATTATATTTTTTGATTATTTGAGTTTACTGAAATTATCAAACTGATTTATAGTTCAACTATTTTCCTTAGATATATGATTAAATTAGCGAATTTTAATTAAGATTTACTGAACCTAATAACAGAATAAAACTTAATTGATGTTTTTGCAGTATATATTTATCCAAACTAGCAAACCCAAGCAAACTACTATCAACAGCAATAACAGTAGCAGCAATAGCAGCACAACATTAATAATAGTCTTACTCCTTAGTAGCAACCCTCGTACTTCTAAGCTCAATCACAATAGCAATTCATCAAAAACAAGTCCCTTATTTCCACAATAGATCACCACCTTCCTAACTCGAAGTAAATCTCTATGCAACTTCTAGTGGAGGAGGTCCAAAGAAATAAGTGAGTCAAACTGGCTAAATCTTGCATGCTTCATCTCAATCACAAATGTAATTGTCATCTGGCATTGCAAATAACAATAATTCTAACCAACTTATGAGTATGAGTGGGAATACCTAGTAAAAGCTGGCTGCTAATGAAAAACTTAAAATAAAACTCAATTTTTATGTCAAAAATAATAAAAAATTCCTAAACTTTATATAATTATGAGGGGGGAAGTTTCCTGCCAAAGATTATGATAAAACAGTATTTTTAGGGAAGTTTCCTGCCAAAAATATTTTTTTTTTCTTCTATATTTCTATATCTAAATTCTTTTTTTGGCAACTATAAACATCTTTTATGATTTTCACATATTTGAGATTCAAGCAATTCAAACCTACCAATCATGATGTATTTCATGAACTATATAGTGATGAACAATATTTCATTAATACATCAAATTAACTTGTATTATTTTTTCAAAATTTTTATTAAAAAATATAATTAAAAATATCGTTTTCTATCTCAAGTTATGTTATATTAACATAATTGCAATTTATTTTAATTGACTCTTAAAAAATGATTAACTTGTCATTTAGCCATTTAACGAGTAAAAACTTTAATAATTAAAGTATTTTATAAATAATTTATAAAAATTATATATAAAAAGAATTTGACAGGAAACTTCCCCCCCCATTTTTATTGATGCATCATAATATATTTACAAAAAAATTACATTCAATATAATTGTTCAAATATATCTAATCTATTTTTATATAAATCACTATTCGTTTATAAGAATTAAATAAGTAGGATATTTAATTCAATAATGGAAATAACAACAAAGTAAGTATCAAAATATGTAACTGATAAATAGTTTAGTATCAACTGATAATACTAGTTCTAAATTTAATTTCCATTCTAAAGCAGATAAATATATTGTTAAATTTATTAAAAATATGTTTTATTTTATAATGATTATTATTTATTTATATTTGAATAATAGTAGTGATAAACTACACGTAAGCAATTGATGCCGTAATCACAAGTAGACAGGAACAAATTCTTTGCTAAAACATTGACTTGAAAATAAAACCCCATGAATCAAACTTAAACTTCTTACAATAGAGATGCAAAGGATATCAATAGAAATGCTTAATAGTAATTTGACTATAATACCAGCTAATAAATATATGCTGAACAAAATTATAATTCTGATTCTAAATCGATTGCAGATTGAAAAAGCTCTCAACTTTTTATAATTAAATTCTTTTATATTTACTATTATTGTGCAAACTTTGTAAGTTTAAATCAATAAAAAATTCCAACTTGTGCTTATTGATTGGATTATTATTCTTAAGTCAGGATAAATTTATTTGTGATTCCAGGAATTAAAAAACATCTAATTATTTCTTTTCCCCAAGATGTTTATATTAGTGCTAAAATGATTTTAACAAATTAGAGCTTTTTTAAGTATGGCCTTAAAATTGTACAATTTGCTTACTTTTAATTATATTATATTTATTAAGTAAAAAAAATTGAGTGTATTCCTACAATAATAACTTGTCAAGAGTATTTTGAACAACACAAATAAAATTAATAAGCTAGAAAATCTGCTCATATTAAAAAACTATCATTTTAAGGCAATGTGGAAAATTTAAAATATAATCAAAAGAGATAAGTCAATAAAGACTAAAAGGATCAATAATCATAATTAACCCTTAAAAGCTCTAATAACAATTTAAAATATGTAATTAAATTGAATTCATCAAACTTTATAGAAAAAATTTTAAATAAATTTTTTAATTTAATTAAGAATTTTATATGTTAATTTTAAACATCAATAGTCCCTCAAAATAACAATCAATTTAGTAAATCAAATTTACATAATTTCCATAAAAATAAGAGAAGCTTAAAATCAAGAAATACCTTTAAGAAAGAAATTTAAATCAATATTCAACAGAATTGATTTCAAAATTATATCCCAATACTGCCAAGTCTTAAATTGCAGACTTTGAATATAATTTAGAATATGAAAATGATCATGAAAGTTAATTTAATGATACTAATTAAAGTTAATTAAGCGTTATAAGAAAAAGTAAAAATCCTAAAATTTTCAGTTAATTCAAGTAAACCTAGCAATTCTAGAATTTAAAGCAGTTAATAAGTATAAAACAGTAAAGATGCTGACACTGAATAAAATGCATAAATAAATATATTCTATAGTGAGAATAAGAGGAGAAAAGTGAGATAACTGGCTAAAGGTGGAGGGGGTTTTAGTATATTATATCATAATAGATTTAGAGATATTCACGAGAATAAATTAAAAAAGATTAATTATTAGGCATAGAAAGTATAATATATCTGAAAATAATAATCATAGCAATTTATTTAATTAAACATCTTACCAGACCTAATTCATAAAAAAATTAAAATTATTATATGGGATTTATATTAAATGAATTATCTTTTATTAGAAAGATTATATTTATTGAAGATCCTAGCAATCCCAGGTCTGTTTCAGGATTGCATAAATAGATTTATTTTCACAAAATAACTATCAAAATGAAGTTTTAGAGTTATTCCATAATAGGAGCTATAGTCCTATGACTCATTTAAAGTCAGAATAAAGAAATTAGAGCCTATACACAAGTATTTTAATTAATCTTTAGACTTCTAAATAATCTTACACATTAGCATTTTTTATTTTATTTCAAGTAATTTAGATAAGGATCATTAGTCTGAACTAAGCAATTAAGGGCATGCTAATAATTATTAAGATTTCAATTAGACATTACTATTCAAGCAACAATCACTTATCAAGTTAAAGAATTACATAAAATCAAGAAATTTAAAAGAAAAATGCAAATAATTATAGCAGGAGTAGAAGCAAAAGTCCATTCAGAATGAAAAGGGAAGATTATCAAACAAGCACAAGTAAACTGAGGATTTTAAGTCCATCTAAAAGTGAATTTTAAATAAAAATTCGTAATAGAGACCAATAAGTGCAGCCGTTGACTTCAAGTAATTTGATAAATAGTTGAGGAATCTCATATTATATATTATAAATAATTTAATTGAGAAAATTTAATCTTAAATTGTTAAACGAAAAATCTGGCATGAATTCTTTACAAAACCTGTTGTCGAATAGCTCATAAGTTTTTAGTTAAGAAACTGACTTTTCTCTGAAATAAAAATTTAAGTAAAAAAGAAATTAGCAAAATGAAAAGTATAGAGCAATAGGACGAAGGCCAAAAACAGCTAATAAACCAATTAATTTCAAAAAATTAAATTAAGCTATCTATACAAATAATCAAATAATTCATTAAATAATAAAACTAGATTATAAATTAATTTTATACTTGAGCAATCAAAATGCAGTTCAGAAACCACAGCATAAGCAAACTCATAAAAACTCATTACTAAATAAGTCTTTCAGGGCTTTAAGTAAGAATCTCTTAACCACTCAACTTAAACACAGCTTCAAAAAATTAAATTCTATAATTGGAAGTTCTTAGCCCACCTTAATTCTTTACAAAACAATTACACATAGACTATGAGAAAGCTAAACCCACTTTGGTGGCTAGATAGTAAATTAAGACAAGTCAATAATAAGGAACATCCCCATTGATAAATTTTCATCCTTATTAAATTCTACTGAAAAGCAATCCTACTTTTGATTTAGGCAAAGAAAGTTTCCTACAAGCTTTCAATCATAGATATTAAAATGGAACTCACTATTAAAGTAGATAGATATAAACAGAATTTACAATTATAATTCTCCAGGGAAAATAGTAGCAGCTCATATTCCCTAGTCATAATTTATTACATACAAAGAATTTGTTAAATAATTAGAGGCCGATTCTATAAAGAAAAATATCAATCAAAATATTTAAGGAATAGAAGTATGGTTACAAAGTATTCAAATTTAAAATTATGAATGTTATAACACTTAAATATTCGAAAAATATGATAAGAGGGCGATGTTTTTAGAGAATAAATTATTGAATAAAATTATTAATTTTTAGGAAATCATGATACTGATTTATCATAATGTTTATTTATAATTTAACTATGTAATTAATTTGTTTCTTAATTTATCATAAAGATTAATCTTAAAACGTTTATATTAAATATAAAATTAACAAGTCTTAAAGAAATAATATAAACAATAAACATTAATTTAAATCAATAATAAATTAAAATATATTAAGTATGTTAAATAAAGAAAAATTATAATTTATTTGAGTTATAGCTACTTACTTATTTAGAAATATCTTAATATAGATATTAATTTATCAAAACTACAAATCTACTATATCGTATTTTAAATTTTTATCTTAAAATTTTATTTGCTTAATTTTTAATTATTTAACTATATTTTTTATCGATAAACTATATCTATCTGATAAAGTGACTTTGTTCTAGATTAAGATGTTATTTAAAAATAATGATTATTAAAGTTGATTTGATAAAATTATTTAGAAAACTTTGCTATTTTATAACCAATGTTTAATTGGTATTTATCAACAATGAAATTAATCAATTATAATATAAAATTAAAAATGTTGAAAACGCAAATCAAATAGAAATGCAAATCATTTTGAAAATTCAGGAATTCTTAGGCAGATAACTCTAGTATAAAATCCGCGAAAAATTCAATTAATTAGTTTTAAATTACTTAATTAATTGATATTTAAAGTAATTTATTGACAAAATATATTATTTATAATAGAATGCTGGACAATTAAACTAAAGTGTCATGAACAAGTAGATTGATTATGAGATCAGCTTTTTAAGTAAAGATTGTAGTGATTGTAAGTTTTTGATTTAACTCAAATGCACTGATGAAATAATTTTACTTATTAATGTACTCACAAAGCATCAACAAGCCAATAATTCTCAATTGAATTCAGAAACTCAAAAGATAAGAGCTTTTGATGTTTTTCTAGCGTTAGTTTTTACTTCAATTTTGGGGTCTTATATTATTTTTTTAATAAAAAATTATAATTATTTTTACAATTAATATATTTAATTAAAAGTAAGAGACTATTGATTTAAAACATCATGACCGTTGTATAATAGATTTTCATAGAAGAGTTTTGAAAATAAAAAGATATATCTACTCTAGTCTTTTTGAAATAGTAAAACTATATAGACTGAATGTCTGTAGTGATATTTTTGAGAAGGAAAATTCATAAATTATTTTCAACTAGCATCTATATGATTTATGAAATTTATGAGCAACATTTTAATCAACCAAGCAGAGTCCTCATTCTTAATCTATGGAACTTCTAGATTGTACAGTAAGTCATTTGATTTGTTGAATTTCCTTATAGTTGGAAATTTGATTGACAAGGATTTGCACCATGGATTCATTCATGTTAAAGAGATTCAGCTTTAATTACTTCAGGGTGAATTTTAGCAAGTTGAGTTTTCAATTCTAAATCCAAATTATTTGATAGTATTGAATTCAAACTAATATCTATCGTTTTTTTACACTCATAGTTAACTCAACCAGAATAAGTTCTTGATCTTAATAGTATGCTTAGCTAATAGTAAACATGCAAAATCAAGTTTTTTCGCACATCATGACACTGCTGAAAATTTTGTTCCTTTTGCTTAATCTGGACTTAAAACTGAAATGGTTGCTCTATAATTCAATAATTTATTGATGAAATACTGGGAAAGTGTATCAAATCTGTCCTATTTTTCCAAGAGAAATTCTTATGACTGCAAGCAACATCAATGATTTGAGCATATATTTTGAATTACATAGAGAGAAAAATCTTTATGAAGAACAACTGCAAAGCTAAAATCTTGAAAATAGCTTGTGCTAATTTGAAAAACTGATTAATCTTTTTTAGGCGGGATATTAACAAGTAATTGATAGCTATGCTTATTTATCCTTGAAGAATCATAAATTCGATTGCTTGCTCAATTAGATAAATCATAATTACAAGGTCCCTTAACAATAAAAAATGAATATCCAATCAATTCTGACATGAGAAGCACAGGTATTTTCTAGATATCTTTGTAACTCGTTGCTTACCTTTCTCTTTTTTGAGATGTGGCTTAACCTAAATGGATTTAGTTTTGACTTTTTACCAACCAGAGTTTGTGTTTTAGTATCAAAATATAGATAAATCAGATATTTTATTTATTAAAAAAATCTTAATTTAATAAAAATAGCTAATATAGATCTCAGAAATGTTTCTAAGACTAGTGAAAGCGCAAGTGTAACTTTCATCAAAATTAACTTGACTCTACTTCCTTCTTTTATCAAAATAAGGATCATCTTTTTGAGAGTAATGCCAAATTGTAAGTCTTAGCTTTTAATTTATATGTATTATATATAGTCTTGAAGAACTGAGAGACAAGTTGATAGAAGATGAGGTTGTCAGCGCATCAGATTTCAAGAATAAAATTTCTTATAATAATCATTAAAATCAAAATAAATCCGATTATTTAATTTTATATAATAAACTGAAGACTCAGTTGTTAGTTGTTTCTGATTTGAATCTTTAAGGACAGTACTTAGTATCTCTGTCTTTCTAAGAATTAGTCGGAGTGAGTGAGAAAAAACCTAAAGAGCTAATATCCACCCTCGAAAAGAGTAAATATTTTAACAGTAAAAAAGTTCTCAGTAATTTTTATCAAGCAATGCAGCAACAACATATGATTGTTTAAATGACAGACAAGATTCAGAGAATCCAGGCAATCACCTTTATGCAAGAGATTAATATTCCTGAATTCAAGTTTGATTAAGAAAAGATGAATGATGAGAATTAAATGAAGGCTTGTCTCAGTAAATTCTATAATTTTATGATGCAAGAATACATCCCTTAATTTGAGAATCTTAATGACATCTTTGAAGAAAAGATTTAGCTTATATAAAAGTTGCCTCATTTGGACAAACTTAAACTAAATTTCGTCATTTAAGCTAAATTGCCCACATTCATAGAGATTTACTGAATGAAGAATTAGTTAAGTTACATCAAGAGATAGCGGTTGTAAACAAAAATCATGTAAATTTAAATTAAAAAGCTTTAATTATTTATTAGGAGTTTATCTAAGAGAAGATTAAAAAGTTGACAAAGAAATTGAATGAATAGCGTATCAATCAATTATATATTTTTATGTCCTGGTAATGGTGACTTTTTGAATTAGTTTTTCGTTGAGAAATTGACTAGACAAGCGAAAGAATCTAAAGAAAAGCTCAGCATCGCGACATCTCTACTTAAGCACAAGATTAAGTATGACGAAGGAATAACAGACTTGATAAAAATGCGAAGAAGAGAATTGAAAACCCTCAGGAATTGATATATTTCATAGTGAAACAAAGAGTTGAAATCGAAAGCCTTAAAAGATAGATTGATAAACCCAAATTGTGACTAGATTGGTGGAAGTTAATTCATGAAGTAGCTAAGTTAAATTTATTTAATAAATACTTAATTAACAATTTATTCCACTATATCATTGGTAGCTTGAACATTGTGAATTGTTGAGGGTATTTCTATTAAATACATTAGTACGCTTCTTCTTTACATATCAAAACAAATTATAAATGGAGTGAACAATAAAATTTTTAAAAGTTAATGAAAGTTGTTTATTTTAGTATTTTATAGACGCATTAACAAAAATTTTATTTTTTTCATTTTAATTCTTCTTAGTTTTACTGTCCTTTGCTGTGTCATTATATAATAATGAGTATTTTACTTAGTTAATTTATTTTTTTTAATTAAAAATATTCTGCATTCTTTCTTTAAAAAATAACCTTTATTATTGTAATTATGACTCATCTACTTTGTTTATTTTAATTTTAATAATATTTTAACAATAATAACTGTTAAACTTTAGTTATTTAATGTGAATGAGTTTATCAATGAATATTTCCTCGCCGAGTCAATTGAAAGCTATTCCTAAGAAACCTGTTTCTTAATAATTGTGATGTTGCAGAATGTTTTACTTTTTGACTTTGAAAGCTCGCAGATAATTTAGTTTTTTATTTCAAACTTCCTATAGGTTAAATGCGTTTGTTTCTAGTTTAGTTTTATGATTGATTGGTCTTTTAATTCTAATGGATCATCTGGATCAGTGTGCTGTTGCTTATTAATTAATGAAATTAAAAGATGCTATGGAAGATTAAGAGGTATTATGAGTTTTGAAGGAATGCTTAATAAATTATTTTCTTAGCTTTATTTGATTTTATCAGTTTATTCAACAATGCTTTGATTTTTTTCGTTTTTAAATCTAATATCTTCAATTAGATCATTTTAAAATTGTGGAATTGAATCATTCTTGATTTTAACATATTTTAGAGGTTATAAATCGTTTTATAAACTTATTCTTTACTACTAAGTCTCTCTTAATTAATCTTTTTCATGTCCATCTTATTTATGTATTTGTTAATATTTTTAAGCAGAATTTTAGTTTGGTTGATTATACTTTATCTAATTCTCATAGATTTCATTAACTATTATAATTTTATCGTCAAGTTGATTTAAATATAAATATTAATAGATTTTTAGCCATCTCTTAATCATATGATTAATGATTAAAATCATTTTCAAATTCTCCTGAATTAGTCATTTCTTAATAAACCTGATTATACTCCATTCACTTCATTTTGATTGTCTCATCCTTTTTTAAAAATAGATTTTTTTAATTGGAACGTATTCTTCGATGAATTAATTCCCTTTCTCAGTTAATAAATGAACATTGGTTCTCTATGAGATCATTGGGCTTGTATCTTTTGAGTTTTTCTTTGAGCTTTTCTTAGAATTACCTCCTGACTTATCTTCTTTTATCAACTAATGAAATTTAAATCAGTGAGAATGTAATATTTACTTCTAAATACGGGTTATCGTTCAAGTTTATATTAAGCCTTGGGATGTTTAATTGAATTTTATTAGTTTTACAAAGATCAAGCAGGGTCTTTGAGCTGTAATGTTATTAGGTTTACTATGAATCATTTTCATCATTACACAGATCGGTCATTTTCTTCTTTGCTTTCTTTACTACTAAAGTCTTACTGATTTGATTGCTATTTTGAAGTAAATTCATATCAAAGTCATTATTGATAATTAAATATAAATGCATAAAATAATTGTAAATATATGTGGTATGATTATCTTAATAATTATGAGAACTACTCTTTTAAAATAAGATATAATTGCAATACCCAATTAATTCTATAAATAAAAATTAGACTTTATCATGATTTAAATTTACCTTTTTATATACGGAGACTAATTCCTTGATTAAATCCCCTTTATTTTGTGATCCTGCTTATATAGTTTGTCTCTATCGTCACTTAATCTGCGATTGTAATACTTTTTTCATCAAAATAAACATTTTCATAGTCTTATTCTAGATATTTATGATTTAAAATAATAAGTTAATAGTATTTATTTATTAATTAGCTTAGCTTTAGGTGGTATTACTATGCTTGAGTATATCGTTAAATCTTGAGGCTGCAGAAGTTTTATAATTTTGTTATACTTTCTATTTCTCTGCATTTACAATCTCTATGATAAATTAATAAGAATGAAATGAATAAATTAATACAATTTGTTATTCAAACATGAATCGTATGTTTGCCACGGAATTAGAAGGTACTTCATCACATGGTTGCTTTACAAGTTTTAATTTTGATTCATTTTTTTAATTAATAAATTTACAATGTTAATGATTCTTTAAAAACTATGACGTTTGTAAATCTTATTTTCAATTATATTTAGATTCATACTTTGTTTAATATTAAGCAAAATAATCTTGAGTAATATATGATGAATATAATAATTTTTAATATAATAAGCTATATTCTTCCACCATCGGCATCTTTTGAAAAGTGCCGACGGTTGCTGCGTTTTTTATAATTATTAAGTTTATTTAATATAAGGATACATTAAATGATATTGCTATTTTATCAAAATTATAAAGATTAAGGATTCAATTATCCTAATAAATTTCTTTGATCCTTTAGGATCTATTACAATCTTACCAGATTATGTATATCAATATGAATTCTATATTAAAGAATAATATTCCAGGCAATTATTATTAATAGCTAAATTTAAATAATTATAAATATTCTTTCAAGTTTATTATACTTCCTTAAGGAAGAGTAAAAACTTTAAGGGATTTTGAATACTGAAATCAGTTAACTATAATTGTGAGTTGTTAATAGTTTAATTATAAAGTCATAAAATCTTTTGCAAAATTTAAATTTTAACACCACCCGTCGGAGCTTTTATAAAGCTTCCGACAGTTGAAAAAATGATCAAATATAATTAGTTAAAGAAAAAAAATGCTTAAGAGAATGAAGATTATATTATTAGAGTTATAACTTATATCATCTTTAATTAAAATGTATTATAATTTTTTGAATCGTCTTGGTCTTTATATATTCTATTAATTAATTTATAATAAAACAAAATTATAGAAAATTGATATAATATTAAATGATTATAAAAATTTGTTTAAATTTTTAATTATTATAAATCATCATTAATAATAAAAAAATATATAGCATTAATTAAATATATTTTGAAAATATGGTAAGTTGATTTCTACTATATTTAATAATTAGAATAATAACTAAAAAAAAAATATAAATCACTTAAATTTTTACTATTTTTAATTATTATTACCAATATATTATCAGGTAAATCTTAAAAGGATTTCATGGTTAAATAACAACCACTATCTTAACCGGTCTCGTAAATAGATCTAAGGCTATTCTTTTGTATAAAGAGTGTAAATTTCTCTCACTTGATTCTAGATGATTTAGTTTCATTTAATATTTTGAGCTTTTATGCACTGATCTCTACTTTAAAAATAATTAAACTTTCCATAAAGGATCTTTCAAAGATTTTTCATATAATAAAGAGAAGCACCTTTCCTTTTATACTTAGCAACGCATTTTGAAGGATACGTTAACTGACAAATAATAATGGCAACACGATCCTGTATCTTTTATTGTTTTACTTTCAATCCTAATCTATTAATTTCGCCACAATATTAATAACTATGTAGGATTAAAAATTGTATGAAAAAAGACTTTAAAGATTTGAGAAATTTCGTTCTATACTTTCCATAACATTTTCAAATCTCTATCTTGAGATAATTGAGCAGCATCTCGTCGGCAAAAAAGGAAATGCAAAGAATAAATATTGTAGACAATTTCAACTTGATTAATCTCTAGCAATGCATTTATATGCGAAACTTAGTCAAAGGCTTGAAATGCTTCGTTGAAAGTATGAGCCTTCCTAAAGATACACTATTCTCGATATGCTATAATGAGATTTAAAAAATTGAACAATTGGGATTCTATGAAGAAATTCATATTGTTCTTAAAGTATCTCCATAAAATATGAAATGGCGCACTCTTGACTTCAATCTTTAAAGTGTTGTAAAACTATACTTTTGAAACAAAAAGATCTCATTATTTATGCATTGCTCATTATTATCATGAATACTAATTAAAGCTTTCAAAGTGCCTCTCTGATAAAGTGCATTGGCAATTTCTTGCTAGTAGACATATATTGAAAAAGAAAAGTTTGCACGCCCATCGCTGAGATCAAGACATCTGATAGTAGACAAGATAAAAAGCTTACTCATCGAGGATCCTTCGTGCTAATTATGCTCTCTGATCTCTATATTTGGAGTTGGAAAAAGGCCGTTTAAAATTAAATCACTATTGACCTTCACTTTAGAAGCTGCTCATACAATTGAAACATGCAGAGCTGAAATAAGCCTTTTCTTAATTCCCTTAACACTCACTCTTCAAAGGAAACTAAATTATTTTGTAACTGCATAGATTTAAGTTTCATTTCAAATTTTAATATCTTTTTGATTATAGAATTTGCTTGTTACAGCCCATATAAATTAATCTTGAATTTCCATAGGCAAAATTACTTTGCCCGTCTCGTAAATAGATCTAAGGCTATTCTTTTGTATAAAGAGTGTAAATTTCTCTCACTTGATCCTAGATGATTTAGTTTCATTTAATATTTTGAGCTTTTATGCACTGATCTCAACATTAAAATATTAAACTTTCCATCAAGGATATTTCAAAGATTTTACGTATATTAAAGAGATATACCTTTCCTTTTATACTTAGCAAAGCATTATGAAGAATACGTTAACTGACAAATAATAATGGCAACACGATCCTGTATCTTTTATTGTTTTACTTTCAATCCTAATCTATTAATTTCGCCACAATATTAATAACTATGTAGGATTAAAAATTATATGAAAAAAGACTTTAAAGATTTGAGAAATTTCGTTCTATACTTTCCATAACATTTTCAAATCTCTATCTTGAGATAATTGAGCAGCATCTCGTCGGCAAAAAAGGAAATGCAAAGAATAAATATTGTAGACAATTTCAACTTGATTAAGCTCTAGCAATGCATTGTATGCGAAACTAAGTCAAAGGCTTGAAATGCTTCGTTGAAAGTATGAGCCTTCCTAAAGATACACTATTCTCGATATGCTATAATGAGATTTAAAAAATTGAACAATTGGGATTCTATGAAGAAATTCATATTGTTCTTAAAGTATCTCCATAAAATATGAAATGGCGCACTCTTGACTTCAATCTTTAAAGTGTTGTAAAACTATACTTTTGAAACAAAAAGATCTCATTATTTATGCATTGCTCATTATTATCATGAATACTAATTAAAGCTTTCAAAGTGCCTCTCTGATAAAGTGCATTGGCAATTTCTTGCTAGTAGACATATATTGAAAAAGAAAAGTTTGCACGCCCATCGCTGAGATCAAGACATCTGATAGTAGACAAGATAAAAAGCTTACTCATCGAGGATCCTTCGTGCTAATTATGCTCTCTGATCTCTATATTTGGAGTTGGAAAAAGGCCGTTTAAAATTAAATCACTATTGACCTTCACTTAAGAAGCTGCTCATACAATTGAAACATGCAGAGCTGAAATAAGCCTTTTCTTAATTCCCTTAACACTCACTCTTCAAAGGAAACTAAATTATTTTGTAACTGCATAGATTTAAGTTTCATTTCAAATTTTAATATCTTTTTGATTATAGAATTTGCTTGTTACAGCCCATATAAATTAATCTTGAATTTCCATAGGCAAAATTACTTTGCCCGTCTCGTAAATAGATCTAAGGCTATTCTTTTGTATAAAGAGTGTAAATTTCTCTCACTTGATCCTAGATGATTTAGTTTCATTTAATATTTTGAGCTTTTATGCACTGATCTCAACATTAAAATATTAAACTTTCCATCAAGGATATTTCAAAGATTTTTCATATATTAAAGAGAAACACCTTTCCTTTTATACTTAGCAACGCATTATGAAGAATACGTTAACTGACAAATAATAATGGCAACACGATCCTGTATCTTTTATTGTTTTACTTTCAATCCTAATCTATTAATTTCGCCACAATGTTAATAACTATGTAGGATTAAAAATTGTATGAAAAAAGACTTTAAAGATTTAAGAAATTTCGTTCTATACTTTCCATAACATTTTCAAATCTCATCTTGAGATAATTGAGCAGCATCTCGTCGGCAAAAAGGAAATGCAAAGAATAAATATTGTAGACAATTTCAACTTGATTATATCTAGCAATGCATTGAATGCGAAACTAAGTCAAAGAATTGAAATAACTCGTCGAAAGTATGAGCCTTCATAAAGATACACTATTCTCGATATGCTATAATGAGATTTAAAAAATTGAACAATTGGGATTCTATGAAGAAATTCATATTGTTCTTAAAGTATCTCCATAAAATATGAAATGGCGCACTCTTGACTTCAATCTTTAAAGTGTTGTAAAACTATACTTTTGAAACAAAAAGATCTCATTATTTATGCATTGCTCATTATTATCATGAATACTAATTAAAGCTTTCAAAGTGCCTCTCTGATAAAGTGCATTGGCAATTTCTTGCTAGTAGACATATATTGAAAAAGAAAAGTTTGCACGCCCATCGCTGAGATCAAGACATCTGATAGTAGACAAGATAAAAAGCTTACTCATCGAGGATCCTTCGTGCTAATTATGCTCTCTGATCTCTATATTTGGAGTTGGAAAAAGGCCGTTTAAAATTAAATCACTATTGACCTTCACTTTAGAAGCTGCTCATACAATTGAAACATGCAGAGCTGAAATAAGCCTTTTCTTAATTCCCTTAACACTCACTCTTCAAAGGAAACTAAATTATTTTGTAACTGCATAGATTTAAGTTTCATTTCAAATTTTAATATCTTTTTGATTATAGAATTTGCTTGTTACAGCCCATATAAATTAATCTTGAATTTCCATAGGCAAAATTACTTTGCCCGTCTCGTAAATAGATCTAAGGCTATTCTTTTGTATAAAGAGTGTAAATTTCTCTCACTTGATCCTAGATGATTTAGTTTCATTTAATATTTTGAGCTTTTATGCACTGATCTCAACATTAAAATATTAAACTTTCCATCAAGGATATCAAAGATTTTTCATATATTAAAGAGAAACACCTTTCCTTTTATACTTAGCAACGCATTTTGAAGGATACGTTAACTGACAAAAATAATGGCAACACAATCCTGTATGTTTTATTGTTTTACTTTCAATCCTAATCTATTAATATCGCCACAATATTAATAACTATGTAGGATTTAAAAATTATATGAAAAAAGACTTTAAAGATTTGAGAAATTTCGGTCTATACTTTCCATAACATTTTCAAATCTCTATCTTGAGATAATTGAGCAGCATCTCGTCGGCAAAAAAAAATGCAAAGAATAAATATTGTAGACAATTTCAACTTGATTAAGCTCTAGCAATGCATTGTATGCGAAACTAAGTCAAAGGCTTGAAATGCTTCGTTGAAAGTATGAGCCTTCCTAAAGATACACTATTCTCGATATGCTATAATGAGATTTAAAAAATTGAACAATTGGGATTCTATGAAGAAATTCATATTGTTCTTAAAGTATCTCCATAAAATATGAAATGGCGCACTCTTGACTTCAATCTTTAAAGTGTTGTAAAACTATACTTTTGAAACAAAAAGATCTCATTATTTATGCATTGCTCATTATTATCATGAATACTAATTAAAGCTTTCAAAGTGCCTCTCTGGATAAAGTGCATTGGCAATTTCTTGCTAGTAGACATATATTGAAAAAGAAAAGTTTGCACGCCCATCGCTGAGATCAAGACATCTGATAGTAGACAAGATAAAAAGCTTACTCATCGAGGATCCTTCGTGCTAATTATGCTCTCTGATCTCTATATTTGGAGTTGGAAAAAGGCCGTTTAAAATTAAATCACTATTGACCTCACTTAAGAAAGCTGCTCATACAATTGAACATGCAGAGCTGAAATAAGCCTTTTCTTAATTCCCTTAACACTCACTCTTCAAAGGAAACTAAATTATTTTGTAACTGCATAGATTTAAGTTTCATTTCAAATTTTAATATCTTTTTGATTATAGAATTTGCTTGTTACAGCCCATATAAATTAATCTTGAATTTCCATAGGCAAAATTACTTTGCCCGTCTCGTAAATAGATCTAAGGCTATTCTTTTGTATAAAGAGTGTAAATTTCTCTCACTTGATCCTAGATGATTTAGTTTCATTTAATATTTTGAGCTTTTATGCACTGATCTCAACATTAAAATATTAAACTTTCCATCAAGGATATTTCAAAATTTTTCATATATTAAAGATATACACCTTTCCTTTTATACCTAGCAACGCATTTTGAAGGATACGTTAACTGACAAATAATAATGGCAACACAATCCTGTATGTTTTATTGTTTTACTTTCAATCCTAATCTATTAATATCGCCACAATATTAATAACTATGTAGGATTTAAAAATTATATGAAAAAAGACTTTAAAGATTTGAGAAATTTCGGTCTATACTTTCCATAACATTTTCAAATCTCTATCTTGAGATAATTGAGCAGCATCTCGTCGGCAAAAAAAAATGCAAAGAATAAATATTGTAGACAATTTCAACTTGATTAAGCTCTAGCAATGCATTGTATGCGAAACTAAGTCAAAGGCTTGAAATGCTTCGTTGAAAGTATGAGCCTTCCTAAAGATACACTATTCTCGATATGCTATAATGAGATTTAAAAAATTGAACAATTGGGATTCTATGAAGAAATTCATATTGTTCTTAAAGTATCTCCATAAAATATGAAATGGCGCACTCTTGACTTCAATCTTTAAAGTGTTGTAAAACTATACTTTTGAAACAAAAAGATCTCATTATTTATGCATTGCTCATTATTATCATGAATACTAATTAAAGCTTTCAAAGTGCCTCTCTGATAAAGTGCATTGGCAATTTCTTGCTAGTAGACATATATTGAAAAAGAAAAGTTTGCACGCCCATCGCTGAGATCAAGACATCTGATAGTAGACAAGATAAAAAGCTTACTCATCGAGGATCCTTCGTGCTAATTATGCTCTCTGATCTCTATATTTGGAGTTGGAAAAAGGCCGTTTAAAATTAAATCACTATTGACTTCACTTTAGAAGCTGCTCATACAATTGAAACATGCAGAGCTGAAATAAGCCTTTTCTTAATTCCCTTAACACTCACTCTTCAAAGGAAACTAAATTATTTTGTAACTGCATAGATTTAAGTTTCATTTCAAATTTTAATATCTTTTTGATTATAGAATTTGCTTGTTACAGCCCATATAAATTAATCTTGAATTTCCATAGGCAAAATTACTTTGCCCGTCTCGTAAATAGATCTAAGGCTATTCTTTTGTATAAAGAGTGTAAATTTCTCTCACTTGATCCTAGATGATTTAGTTTCATTTAATATTTTGAGCTTTTATGCACTGATCTCAACATTAAAATATTAAACTTTCCATCAAGGATATTTCAAAAGATTTTTCATATATTAAGAGATGCACCTTTCCTTTTATACTTAGCAACGCATTTTGAAGGATACGTTAACTGACAAATTATAATGGCAACACGATCCTGTATGTTTTTTTGTTTTACTTTCAATCCTAATCTATTAATTTTTTCGCCACAATATTAATAACTATGTATGATT
>ARYC01018164.1:0-19418 GCA_000711775.1 Oxytricha trifallax
TTCTCGATATGCTATAATGAGATTTAAAAAATTGAACAATTGGGATTCTATGAAGAAATTCATATTGTTCTTAAAGTATCTCCATAAAATATGAAATGGCGCACTCTTGACTTCAATCTTTAAAGTGTTGTAAAACTATACTTTTGAAACAAAAAGATCTCATTATTTATGCATTGCTCATTATTATCATGAATACTAATTAAAGCTTTCAAAGTGCCTCTCTGATAAAGTGCATTGGCAATTTCTTGCTAGTAGACATATATTGAAAAAGAAAAGTTTGCACGCCCATCGCTGAGATCAAGACATCTGATAGTAGACAAGATAAAAAGCTTACTCATCGAGGATCCTTCGTGCTAATTATGCTCTCTGATCTCTATATTTGGAGTTGGAAAAAGGCCGTTTAAAATTAAATCACTATTGACCTTCACTTTAGAAGCTGCTCATACAATTGAAACATGCAGAGCTGAAATAAGCCTTTTCTTAATTCCCTTAACACTCACTCTTCAAAGGAAACTAAATTATTTTGTAACTGCATAGATTTAAGTTTCATTTCAAATTTTAATATCTTTTTGATTATAGAATTTGCTTGTTACAGCCCATATAAATTAATCTTGAATTTCCATAGGCAAAATTACTTTGCCCGTCTCGTAAATAGATCTAAGGCTATTCTTTTGTATAAAGAGTGTAAATTTCTCTCACTTGATCCTAGATGATTTAGTTTCATTTAATATTTTGAGCTTTTATGCACTGATCTCAACATTAAAATATTAAACTTTCCATCAAGGATATTTCAAAGATTTACGGTATATTAAAGAGATATACCTTTCCTTTTACACTTAGCAAAGCATTATGAAGAATACGTTAACTGACAAATAATAATGGCAACACGATCCTGTATCTTTTATTATTTTACTTTCAATCCTAATCTATTGATTTCGCCACAATATTAATATATATGTAGGATTTAAAATTGTATGAAAAAAGACTTTAAAGATTTGAGAAATTTCGTTCTATACTTTCCATAACATTTTCAAATCTCTATCTTGAGATAATTGAGTAGCATCTCGTCGGCAAAAAAGGAAATGCAAAGAATAAATATTGTAGACAATTTCAACTTGATTAATCTGTAGCAATGCATTGTATGCGAAACTAAGTCAAAGGCTTGAAATGCTTCGTTGAAAGTATGAGCCTTCCTAAAGATACACTATTCTCGATATGCTATAATGAGATTTAAAAAATTGAACAATTGGGATTCTATGAAGAAATTCATATTGTTCTTAAAGTATCTCCATAAAATATGAAATGGCGCACTCTTGACTTCAATCTTTAAAGTGTTGTAAAACTATACTTTTGAAACAAAAAGATCTCATTATTTATGCATTGCTCATTATTATCATGAATACTAATTAAAGCTTTCAAAGTGCCTCTCTGAAAAGTGCATTGGCAATTTCTTGCTAGTAGACATATATTGAAAAAGAAAAGTTTGCACGCCCATCGCTGAGATCAAAACATCTGATAATAAGACAAGATAAAAAGCTTACTCATTGAGGATCCTTCGTGCTTATTATGCTCTCTGATCTCTATATTTGGATTTGGAAAAGCCCGCTTAAAATTAAATCACTATTGACCTTCACTTAAGAAAGCTGCTCATACAATTGAAACATGCAGAGCTGAAATAAGCCTTTTCTTAATTCCCTTAACACTCACTCTTCAAAGGAAACTAAATTATTTTGTAACTGCATAGATTTAAGTTTCATTTCAAATTTTAATATCTTTTTGATTATAGAATTTGCTTGTTACAGCCCATATAAATTAATCTTGAATTTCCATAGGCAAAATTACTTTGCCCGTCTCGTAAATAGATCTAAGGCTATTCTTTTGTATAAAGAGTGTAAATTTCTCTCACTTGATCCTAGATGATTTAGTTTCATTTAATATTTTGAGCTTTTATGCACTGATCTCAACATTAAAATATTAAACTTTCCATCAAGGATATTTCAAAGATTTTTCATATATTAAAGAGAAACACCTTTCCTTTTATACTTAGCAACGCATTATGAAGAATAAGTTAACTGAGAAATAAAAATGGCAACACGATCCTGTATCTTTTATTGTTTTACTTTCAATCCTAATCTATTAATTTCGCCACAATGTTAATAACTATGTAGGATTAAAAATTGTATGAAAAAAGACTTTAAAGATTTAAGAAATTTCGTTCTATACTTTCCATAACATTTTCAAATCTCATCTTGAGATAATTGAGCAGCATCTCGTCGGCAAAAAGGAAATGCAAAGAATAAATATTGTAGACAATTTCAACTTGATTAATATCTAGCAATGCATTTAATGCGAAATTTAGTCAAAGGCTTGAATTCTCTACAATATTTATTATTTGCCATTTCCATTTTTTGGCCGACGGATGCTGCCAATTGGTTCTCAAAAATATAGATAAGGAGATGAAAATTTTTGGAATAAAGTATAGAACGAAGATTGCTTAAATCTTTAAAGTCGTTCTTCAAATAATTTTTGAATCATACATAGTTATTAATATTGTGGCGAAAAAATTTAATAGATTAGGATTGAAAGTAAAACAATAAAACATTCAGGATCGTGTTGCCATTATTATTTTTCAGTTAACGTATCCTTCAAAATGCGTTGCTAAGTATAAAAGGAAAGGTGTATATCTTTAATATATGAAAAATCTTTGAAATATCCTTGATGGAAAGTTTAATATTTTAATGTTGAGATCAGTGCATAAAAGCTCAAAATATTAAATGAAACTAAATCATCTAGGATCAAGTGAGAGAAATTTACACTCTTTATACAAAAGAATAGCCTTAGATCTATTTACGAGACGGGCAAAGTAATTTTGCCTATGGAAATTCAAGATTAATTTATATGGGCTGTAACAAGCAAATTCTATAATCAAAAAGATATTAAAATTTGAAATGAAACTTAAATCTATGCAGTTACAAAATAATTTAGTTTCCTTTGAAGAGTGAGTGTTAAGGGAATTAAGAAAAGGCTTATTTCAGCTCTGCATGTTTCAATTGTATGAGCAGCTTCTAAAGTGAAGGTCAATAGTGATTTAATTTTAAACGGCCTTTTTCCAACTCCAAATATAGAGATCAGAGAGCATAATTAGCACGAAGGATCCTCGATGAGTAAGCTTTTTATCTTGTCTACTATCAGATGTCTTGATCTCAGCGATGGGCGTGCAAACTTTTCTTTTTCAATATATGTCTACTAGCAAGAAATTGCCAATGCACTTTATCAGAGAGGCACTTTGAAAGCTTTAATTAGTATTCATGATAATAATGAGCAATGCATAAATAATGAGATCTTTTTGTTTCAAAAGTATAGTTTTACAACACTTTAAAGATTGAAGTCAAGAGTGCGCCATTTCATATTTTATGGAGATACTTTAAGAACAATATGAATTTCTTCATAGAATCCCAATTGTTCAATTTTTTAAATCTCATTATAGCATATCGAGAATAGTGTATCTTTAGGAAGGCTCATACTTTCAACGAAGCATTTCAAGCCTTTAACTAAGTTTCGCATTAAATGCATTGCTAGATATTAATCAAGTTGAAATTGTCTACAATATTTATTCTTTGCATTTCCTTTTTGCCGACGAGATGCTGCTCAATTATCTCAAGATGAGATTTGAAAATGTTATGGAAAGTATAGAACGAAATTTCTTAAATCTTTAAAGTCTTTTTTCATACAATTTTTAATCCTACATAGTTATTAACATTGTGGCGAAATTAATAGATTAGGATTGAAAGTAAAACAATAAAAGATACAGGATCGTGTTGCCATTTTTATTTCTCAGTTAACTTATTCTTCATAAGCGTTGCTAAGTATAAAAGGAAAGGTATATATCTTTAATATACGAAAAATCTTTAATATCCTTGATGGAAAGTTTAATATTTTAATGTTGAGATCAGTGCATAAAAGCTCAAAATATTAAATGAAACTAAATCATCTAGGATCAAGTGAGAGAAATTTACACTCTTTATACAAAAGAATAGCCTTAGATCTATTTACGAGACGGGCAAAGTAATTTTGCCTATGGAAATTCAAGATTAATTTATATGGGCTGTAACAAGCAAATTCTATAATCAAAAAGATATTAAAATTTGAAATGAAACTTAAATCTATGCAGTTACAAAATAATTTAGTTTCCTTTGAAGAGTGAGTGTTAAGGGAATTAAGAAAAGGCTTATTTCAGCTCTGCATGTTTCAATTGTATGAGCAGCTTCTAAAGTGAAGGTCAATAGTGATTTAATTTTAAACGGCCTTTTTCCAACTCCAAATATAGAGATCAGAGAGCATAATTAGCACGAAGGATCCTCGATGAGTAAGCTTTTATCTTGTCTACTATCAGATGTCTTGATCTCAGCGATGGGCGTGCAAACTTTTCTTTTTCAATATATGTCTACTAGCAAGAAATTGCCAATGCACTTTATCGAGACGCCTTTGAAAGCTTTAATTAGTATTCATGATAATAATGAGCAATGCATAAATAATGAGATCTTTTTGTTTCAAAAGTATAGTTTTACAACACTTTAAAGATTGAAGTCAAGAGTGCGCCATTTCATATTTTATGGAGATACTTTAAGAACAATATGAATTTCTTCATAGAATCCCAATTGTTCAATTTTTTAAATCTCATTATAGCATATCGAGAATAGTGTATCTTTAGGAAGGCTCATACTTTCAACGAAGCATTTCAAGCCTTTGACTTAGTTTCGCATACAATGCATTACTAGAGATTAATCAAATTGAAATTCTCTACAATATTTATTCTTTGCATTTTTTTTTGCCGACGAGATGCTGCTCAATTATCTCAAAATAGAGATTTGAAAATGTTATAGAAAGTATAGAACGAAATTTCTAAAAACTTCAAAGACTTTCTTCATATATTTTTAAATCCTACATAGTTATTAATATTGTGGCGAAATTAATAGATTAAGATTGAAAGTAAAACAATAAAACATACAGGATCGCGGTCCAATATTATTTGTCAGTTAACGTATCCTTCAAAATGCGTTGCTAAGTATAAAAGGAAAGGTATATCTCTTTAATATACGAAAAATCTTTGAAATATCCTTGATGGAAAGTTTAATATTTTAAGTAAAGATCAGTGCATAAAAGCTCAAAATATCAAATGAAACTAAATCATCTAGAATCAAGTGAGAGAAATTTACACTCTTTATACAAAAGAATAGCCTTAGATCTATTTACGAGACGGGCAAAGTAATTTTGCCTATGGAAATTCAAGATTAATTTATATGGGCTGTAACAAGCAAATTCTATAATCAAAAAGATATTAAAATTTGAAATGAAACTTAAATCTATGCAGTTACAAAATAATTTAGTTTCCTTTGAAGAGTGAGTGTTAAGGGAATTAAGAAAAGGCTTATTTCAGCTCTGCATTTCAATTGTATGAGCAGCTTTCTTAAGTGAAGGTCAATAGTGATTTAATTTTAAACGGCCTTTTTCCAACTCCAAATATAGAGATCAGAGAGCATAATTAGCACGAAGGATCCTCGATGAGTAAGCTTTTTATCTTGTCTACTATCAGATGTCTTGATCTCAGCGATGGGCGTGCAAACTTTTCTTTTTCAATATATGTCTACTAGCAAGAAATTGCCAATGCACTTTATCAGAGAGGCACTTTGAAAGCTTTAATTAGTATTCATGATAATAATGAGCAATGCATAAATAATGAGATCTTTTTGTTTCAAAAGTATAGTTTTACAACACTTTAAAGATTGAAGTCAAGAGTGCGCCATTTCATATTTTATGGAGATACTTTAAGAACAATATGAATTTCTTCATAGAATCCCAATTGTTCAATTTTTTAAATCTCATTATAGCATATCGAGAATAGTGTATCTTTAGGAAGGCTCATACTTTCAACGAAGCATTTCAAGCCTTTGACTTAGTTTCGCATACAATGCATTGCTACAGATTAATCAAGTTGAAATTGTCTACAATATTTATTCTTTGCATTTCCTTTTTTGCCGACGAGATGCTACTCAATTATCTCAAGATAGAGATTTGAAAATGTTATGGAAAGTATAGAACGAAATTTCTCAAATCTTTAAAGTCTTTTTTCATACAATTTTAAATCCTACATATATATTAATATTGTGGCGAAATCAATAGATTAGGATTGAAAGTAAAATAATAAAAGATACAGGATCGTGTTGCCATTATTATTTGTCAGTTAACGTATTCTTCATAATGCTTTGCTAAGTGTAAAAGGAAAGGTATATCTCTTTAATATACGTAATCTTTTGAAATATCCTTGATGGAAAGTTTAATATTTTAATGTTGAGATCAGTGCATAAAAGCTCAAAATATTAAATGAAACTAAATCATCTAGGATCAAGTGAGAGAAATTTACACTCTTTATACAAAAGAATAGCCTTAGATCTATTTACGAGACGGGCAAAGTAATTTTGCCTATGGAAATTCAAGATTAATTTATATGGGCTGTAACAAGCAAATTCTATAATCAAAAAGATATTAAAATTTGAAATGAAACTTAAATCTATGCAGTTACAAAATAATTTAGTTTCCTTTGAAGAGTGAGTGTTAAGGGAATTAAGAAAAGGCTTATTTCAGCTCTGCATGTTTCAATTGTATGAGCAGTACTTCTCTCTTCTTAAGCCAACCCGATGAGATCCCACAATGCAGTAGTGCCTCAGTACAAGTGTAAGTAATTAGCTGATTTAATTTTAAACGGGCTTTTTCCAAATTCAAATATAGAGATCAAAGAGCATAATAAGCACGAAGGATCCTCGATGAGTAAGCTTTTTATCTTGTCTTACTATCAGGTGTTTTGATCTTAGCGAGTGGGCGTGCAAACTTTTCTTTTTCAAAATATGTTTACTACAAGAAATTGCCAATGCACTTTATCAGAGAGGCACTTTGAAAGCTTTAATTAGTATTCATGATAATAATGAGCAATGCATAAATAATGAGATCTTTTTGTTTCAAAAGTATAGTTTTACAACACTTTAAAGATTGAAGTCAAGAGTGCGCCATTTCATATTTTATGGAGATACTTTAAGAACAATATGAATTTCTTCATAGAATCCCAATTGTTCAATTTTTTAAATCTCATTATAGCATATCGAGAATAGTGTATCTTTAGGAAGGCTCATACTTTCAACGAAGCATTTCAAGCCTTTGACTTAGTTTCGCATACAATGCATTACTAGAGCTTAATCAAGTTGAGATTCTCTACAATATTTATTCATTGCATTTATTTTTTTTGCCGACGAGATGCTGCTCAATTATCTCAAAATAGAAATTTGAAAATGTTTTGGAAAGTATAGAACGAAGATTGCTTAAATCTTTAAAGTCGTTCTTCAAATAATTTTTGAATCATACATAGTTATTAATATTGTGGCGAAAAAATTTAATAGATTAGGATTGAAAGTAAAACAATAAAACATTCAGGATCGTGTTGCCATTATTATTTTTCAGTTAACGTATCCTTCAAAATGCGTTGCTAAGTATAAAAGGAAAGGTGTATATCTTTAATATATGAAAAATCTTTTGAAATATCCTTGATGGAAAGTTTAATATTTTAATGTTGAGATCAGTGCATAAAAGCTCAAAATATTAAATGAAACTAAATCATCTAGGATCAAGTGAGAGAAATTTACACTCTTTATACAAAAGAATAGCCTTAGATCTATTTACGAGACGGGCAAAGTAATTTTGCCTATGGAAATTCAAGATTAATTTATATGGGCTGTAACAAGCAAATTCTATAATCAAAAAGATATTAAAATTTGAAATGAAACTTAAATCTATGCAGTTACAAAATAATTTAGTTTCCTTTGAAGAGTGAGTGTTAAGGGAATTAAGAAAAGGCTTATTTCAGCTCTGCATGTTTCAATTGTATGAGCAGCTTCTAAAGTGAAGGTCAATAGTGATTTAATTTTAAACGGCCTTTTTCCAACTCCAAATATAGAGATCAGAGAGCATAATTAGCACGAAGGATCCTCGATGAGTAAGCTTTTTATCTTGTCTACTATCAGATGTCTTGATCTCAGCGATGGGCGTGCAAACTTTTCTTTTTCAATATATGTCTACTAGCAAGAAATTGCCAATGCACTTTATCAAGGGCCACCTTTGAAAGCTTTAATTAGTATTCATGATAATAATGAGCAATGCATAAATAATGAGATCTTTTTGTTTCAAAAGTATAGTTTTACAACACTTTAAAGATTGAAGTCAAGAGTGCGCCATTTCATATTTTATGGAGATACTTTAAGAACAATATGAATTTCTTCATAGAATCCCAATTGTTCAATTTTTTAAATCTCATTATAGCATATCGAGAATAGTGTATCTTTAGGAAGGCTCATACTTTCAACGAAGCATTTCAAGCCTTTGACTTAGTTTCGCATACAATGCATTACTAGAGCTTAATCAAGTTGAGATTCTCTACAATATTTATTCATTGCATTTATTTTTTTTGCCGACGAGATGCTGCTCAATTATCTCAAAATAGAAATTTGAAAATGTTTTGGAAAGTATAGAACGAAATTCCTTAAATCTTTAAAGTCTTTTTTCATACAATTTTTAATCCTACATAGTTATTAATATTGTGGCGAAATTAATAGATTAGGATTGAAAGTAAAATAATAAAAGATACAGGATCGTGTTGCCATATTATTTGTCAGTTAACGTATCCTTCAAAATGCGTTGCTAAGTATAAAAGGAAAGGTGTTTCTCTTTAATATATGAAAAATCTTGAAATATCCTTGATGGAAAGTTTAATATTTTAATGTTGAGATCAGTGCATAAAAGCTCAAAATATTAAATGAAACTAAATCATCTAGGATCAAGTGAGAGAAATTTACACTCTTTATACAAAAGAATAGCCTTAGATCTATTTACGAGACGGGCAAAGTAATTTTGCCTATGGAAATTCAAGATTAATTTATATGGGCTGTAACAAGCAAATTCTATAATCAAAAAGATATTAAAATTTGAAATGAAACTTAAATCTATGCAGTTACAAAATAATTTAGTTTCCTTTGAAGAGTGAGTGTTAAGGGAATTAAGAAAAGGCTTATTTCAGCTCTGCATGTTTCAATTGGATGAGCAGCTTCTTAAGTGAAGGTCAATCGTGATTTAATTTTAACGCGCGTTTTCCAACTGCAAATATAGAGATCAGAGAGCATAATAAGCACGAAGGATCCTCGATGAGTAAGCTTTAAATCTTGTCTTACTATCAGATGTCTTGATCTCAGCGATGGGCGTGCAAACTTTTCTTTTTCAATATATGTCTACTAGCAAGAAATTGCCAATGCACTTTATCAGAGAGGCACTTTGAAAGCTTTAATTAGTATTCATGATAATAATGAGCAATGCATAAATAATGAGATCTTTTTGTTTCAAAAGTATAGTTTTACAACACTTTAAAGATTGAAGTCAAGAGTGCGCCATTTCATATTTTATGGAGATACTTTAAGAACAATATGAATTTCTTCATAGAATCCCAATTGTTCAATTTTTTAAATCTCATTATAGCATATCGAGAATAGTGTATCTTTAGGAAGGCTCATACTTTCAACGAAGCATTTCAAGCCTTTGACTTAGTTTCGCATACAATGCATTTCTAGAGATAATCAAGTTGAAATTGTCTACAATATTTATTCTTTGCATTTTTTTTTGCCGACGAGATGCTGCTCAATTATCTCAAGATAGAGATTTGAAAATGTTATGGAAAGTATAGACCGAAATTTCTCAAATCTTTAAAGTCTTTTTTCATATAATTTTTAAATCCTACATAGTTATTAATATTGTGGCGATATTAATAGATTAGGATTGAAAGTAAAACAATAAAACATACAGGATTGTGTTGCCATTATTTTTGTTCAGTTAACGTATCCTTCAAAATGCGTTGCTAAGTATAAAAGGAAAGGTGAATCTCTTAATATATGAAAAATCTTGAAATATCCTTGATGGAAAGTTTAATATTTTAATGTTGAGATCAGTGCATAAAAGCTCAAAATATTAAATGAAACTAAATCATCTAGGATCAAGTGAGAGAAATTTACACTCTTTATACAAAAGAATAGCCTTAGATCTATTTACGAGACGGGCAAAGTAATTTTGCCTATGGAAATTCAAGATTAATTTATATGGGCTGTAACAAGCAAATTCTATAATCAAAAAGATATTAAAATTTGAAATGAAACTTAAATCTATGCAGTTACAAAATAATTTAGTTTCCTTTGAAGAGTGAGTGTTAAGGGAATTAAGAAAAGGCTTATTTCAGCTCTGCATGTTTCAATTGTATGAGCAGCTTTCTTAAGTGAAGGTCAATAGTGATTTAATTTTAAACGGCCTTTTTCCAACTCCAAATATAGAGATCAGAGAGCATAATTAGCACGAAGGATCCTCGATGAGTAAGCTTTTTATCTTGTCTACTATCAGATGTCTTGATCTCAGCGATGGGCGTGCAAACTTTTCTTTTTCAATATATGTCTACTAGCAAGAAATTGCCAATGCACTTTATCAGAGAGGCACTTTGAAAGCTTTAATTAGTATTCATGATAATAATGAGCAATGCATAAATAATGAGATCTTTTTGTTTCAAAAGTATAGTTTTACAACACTTTAAAGATTGAAGTCAAGAGTGAGCCATTTCATATTTTATGGAGATACTTTAAGAACAATATGAATTTCTTCATAGAATCCTAATTGTTCAATTTCTTAAATCTCATCTTAGCATTTCGAGAATAGTGTATCTTTACGAAGGCTCATACTTTTAACGAAGCATTTCAAGCCTATGACTAATTTTCGCATAAAATGCATTGCTAGTGATTAATCAAGTTGATATTATCTACAATATTTATTCTTTACAATTACTTTTTTGCCGACGAGATCCTACTAAATTATCTCAAAATGAGATTTGAAAATGTTTTGGAAAGTATAGAACGAAGATTGCTTAAATCTTTAAAGTCTTTTTTCATACAATTTTTAATCCTACATAGTTATTAACATTGTGGCGAAATTAATAGATTAGGATTGAAAGTAAAACAATAAAAGATACAGGATCGTGTTGCCATTTTTATTTCTCAGTTAACTTATTCTTCATAATGCGTTGCTAAGTATAAAAGGAAAGGTGTTTCTCTTTAATATATGAAAAATCTTTGAAATATCCTTGATGGAAAGTTTAATATTTTAATGTTGAGATCAGTGCATAAAAGCTCAAAATATTAAATGAAACTAAATCATCTAGGATCAAGTGAGAGAAATTTACACTCTTTATACAAAAGAATAGCCTTAGATCTATTTACGAGACGGGCAAAGTAATTTTGCCTATGGAAATTCAAGATTAATTTATATGGGCTGTAACAAGCAAATTCTATAATCAAAAAGATATTAAAATTTGAAATGAAACTTAAATCTATGCAGTTACAAAATAATTTAGTTTCCTTTGAAGAGTGAGTGTTAAGGGAATTAAGAAAAGGCTTATTTCAGCTCTGCATGTTTCAATTGTATGAGCAGCTTCTAAAGTGAAGGTCAATAGTGATTTAATTTTAAACGGCCTTTTTCCAACTCCAAATATAGAGATCAGAGAGCATAATTAGCACGAAGGATCCTCGATGAGTAAGCTTTTTATCTTGTCTACTATCAGATGTCTTGATCTCAGCGATGGGCGTGCAAACTTTTCTTTTTCAATATATGTCTACTAGCAAGAAATTGCCAATGCACTTATCAGAGAGGCACTTTGAAAGCTTTAATTAGTATTCATGATAATAATGAGCAATGCATAAATAATGAGATCTTTTTGTTTCAAAAGTATAGTTTTACAACACTTTAAAGATTGAAGTCAAGAGTGCGCCATTTCATATTTTATGGAGATACTTTAAGAACAATATGAATTTCTTCATAGAATCCCAATTGTTCAATTTTTTAAATCTCATTATAGCATATCGAGAATAGTGTATCTTTAGGAAGGCTCATACTTTCAACGAAGCATTTCAAGCCTTTGACTTAGTTTCGCATACAATGCATTGCTAGAGATTAATCAAGTTGAAATTTTCTACAATTTTTAAACTTTGCTTTTCCTTTTTTGCCGACGATATGCTGCTCAATTATCTCAAAATAGAAATTTGAAAATGTTTTGGAAAGTATAGAACGAAATTCCTTAAATCTTTAAATTTTTTTTTTTAATTAATTTTTGAATCATACATAGTTATTAATATTGTGGCGAAAAAATTAATAGATTAGGATTGAAAGTAAAACAAAAAAACATACAGGATCGTGTTGCCATTATAATTTGTCAGTTAACGTATCCTTCAAAATGCGTTGCTAAGTATAAAAGGAAAGGTGCATCTCTTAATATATGAAAAATTTGAAATATCCTTGATGGAAAGTTTAATATTTTAATGTTGAGATCAGTGCATAAAAGCTCAAAATATTAAATGAAACTAAATCATCTAGGATCAAGTGAGAGAAATTTACACTCTTTATACAAAAGAATAGCCTTAGATCTATTTACGAGACGGGCAAAGTAATTTTGCCTATGGAAATTCAAGATTAATTTATATGGGCTGTAACAAGCAAATTCTATAATCAAAAAGATATTAAAATTTGAAATGAAACTTAAATCTATGCAGTTACAAAATAATTTAGTTTCCTTTGAAGAGTGAGTGTTAAGGGAATTAAGAAAAGGCTTATTTCAGCTCTGCATGTTTCAATTGTATGAGCAGCTTCTAAAGTGAAGGTCAATAGTGATTTAATTTTAAACGGCCTTTTTCCAACTCCAAATATAGAGATCAGAGAGCATAATTAGCACGAAGGATCCTCGATGAGTAAGCTTTTTATCTTGTCTACTATCAGATGTCTTGATCTCAGCGATGGGCGTGCAAACTTTTCTTTTTCAATATATGTCTACTAGCAAGAAATTGCCAATGCACTTTATTCAGAGAGGCACTTTGAAAGCTTTAATTAGTATTCATGATAATAATGAGCAATGCATAAATAATGAGATCTTTTTGTTTCAAAAGTATAGTTTTACAACACTTTAAAGATTGAAGTCAAGAGTGCGCCATTTCATATTTTATGGAGATACTTTAAGAACAATATGAATTTCTTCATAGAATCCCAATTGTTCAATTTTTTAAATCTCATTATAGCATATCGAGAATAGTGTATCTTTAGGAAGGCTCATACTTTCAACGAAGCATTTCAAGCCTTTGACTTAGTTTCGCATACAATGCATTGCTACAGATTAATCAAGTTGAAATTGTCTACAATATTTATTCTTTGCATTTCCTTTTTTGCCGACGAGATGCTACTCAATTATCTCAAGATAGAGATTTGAAAATGTTATGGAAAGTATAGAACGAAATTTCTCAAATCTTTAAAGTCTTTTTTCATACAATTTTAAATCCTACATATATATTAATATTGTGGCGAAATTAATAGATTAGGATTGAAAGTAAAATAATAAAAGATACAGGATCGTGTTGCCATTATTATTTGTCAGTTAACGTATTCTTCATAATGCTTTGCTAAGTGTAAAAGGAAAGGTATATCTCTTTAATATACGAAAAATCTTTGAAATATCCTTGATGGAAAGTTTAATATTTTAATGTTGAGATCAGTGCATAAAAGCTCAAAATATTAAATGAAACTAAATCATCTAGGATCAAGTGAGAGAAATTTACACTCTTTATACAAAAGAATAGCCTTAGATCTATTTACGAGACGGGCAAAGTAATTTTGCCTATGGAAATTCAAGATTAATTTATATGGGCTGTAACAAGCAAATTCTATAATCAAAAAGATATTAAAATTTGAAATGAAACTTAAATCTATGCAGTTACAAAATAATTTAGTTTCCTTTGAAGAGTGAGTGTTAAGGGAATTAAGAAAAGGCTTATTTCAGCTCTGCATGTTTCAATTGTATGAGCAGCTTCTTAAGTGAAGGTCAATCGTGATTTAATTTTAACGGGCATTTTCCAACTCCAAATTATGAAGATCAGAGAGCATAATTAGCACGGGGGAAAAGGGAAAAAATTTTTCCCTCGATGAGTAAGCTTTCTATCTTGTCTTACTGTCAGATGTTTTGATCTCAGTGAGGAGCGTGCAAACTTTTCTTTCTCTCAATATATGTCTACTAACGAGAAATTGCCAATGCGCTTTATCAGAGAGGCACTTTGAAAGCTTTAATTAGTATTCATGATAATAATGAGCAATGCATAAATAATGAGATCTTTTTGTTTCAAAAGTATAGTTTTACAACACTTTAAAGATTGAAGTCAAGAGTGCGCCATTTCATATTTTATGGAGATACTTTAAGAACAATATGAATTTCTTCATAGAATCCCAATTGTTCAATTTTTTAAATCTCATTATAGCATATCGAGAATAGTGTATCTTTAGGAAGGCTCATACTTTCAACGAAGCATTTCAAGCCTTTGACTTAGTTTCGCATACAATGCATTGCTAGAGATTAATCAAGTTGAAATTGTCTACAATATTTATTCTTTGCATTTTTTTTTGCCGACGAGATGCTGCTCAATTATCTCAAGATAGAGATTTGAAAATGTTATGGAAAGTATAGACCGAAATTTCTCAAATCTTTAAAGTCTTTTTTCATATAATTTTTAAATCCTACATAGTTATTAATATTGTGGCGATATTAATAGATTAGGATTGAAAGTAAAACAATAAAACATACAGGATCGTGTTGCCATTATTATTTGTCAGTTAACGTATCCTTCAAAATGCGTTGCTAAGTATAAAAGGAAAGGTGTTTCTCTTTAATATATGAAAAATCTTTGAAATATCCTTGATGGAAAGTTTAATATTTTAATGTTGAGATCAGTGCATAAAAGCTCAAAATATTAAATGAAACTAAATCATCTAGGATCAAGTGAGAGAAATTTACACTCTTTATACAAAAGAATAGCCTTAGATCTATTTACGAGACGGGCAAAGTAATTTTGCCTATGGAAATTCAAGATTAATTTATATGGGCTGTAACAAGCAAATTCTATAATCAAAAAGATATTAAAATTTGAAATGAAACTTAAATCTATGCAGTTACAAAATAATTTAGTTTCCTTTGAAGAGTGAGTGTTAAGGGAATTAAGAAAAGGCTTATTTCAGCTCTGCATGTTTTTCAATTGTATGAGCAGCTTCTAAAGTGAAGGTCAATAGTGATTTAATTTTAAACGGCCTTTTTCCAACTCCAAATATAGAGATCAGAGAGCATAATTAGCACGAAGGATCCTCGATGAGTAAGCTTTTTATCTTGTCTACTATCAGATGTCTTGATCTCAGCGATGGGCGTGCAAACTTTTCTTTTTCAATATATGTCTACTAGCAAGAAATTGCCAATGCACTTTATCAGGGAGAGGCACTTTGAAAGCTTTAATTAGTATTCATGATAATAATGAGCAATGCATAAATAATGAGATCTTTTTGTTTCAAAAGTATAGTTTTACAACACTTTAAAGATTGAAGTCAAGAGTGCGCCATTTCATATTTTATGGAGATACTTTAAGAACAATATGAATTTCTTCATAGAATCCCAATTGTTCAATTTTTTAAATCTCATTATAGCATATCGAGAATAGTGTATCTTTAGGAAGGCTCATACTTTCAACGAAGCATTTCAAGCCTTTGACTTAGTTTCGCATTAAATGCATTGCTAGATATTAATCAAGTTGAAATTGTCTACAATATTTATTCTTTGCATTTCCTTTTTGCCGACGAGATGCTGCTCAATTATCTCAAGATGAGATTTGAAAATGTTATGGAAAGTATAGAACGAAATTTCTTAAATCTTTAAAGTCTTTTTTCATACAATTTTTAATCCTACATAGTTATTAACATTGTGGCGAAATTAATAGATTAGGATTGAAAGTAAAACAATAAAAGATACAGGATCGTGTTCCATTATTATTTGTCAGTTAACGTATCCTTCAAAATGCGTTGCTAGGTATAAAAGGAAAGGTGTATATCTTTAATATATGAAAAATCTTTGAAATATCCTTGATGGAAAGTTTAATATTTTAATGTTGAGATCAGTGCATAAAAGCTCAAAATATTAAATGAAACTAAATCATCTAGGATCAAGTGAGAGAAATTTACACTCTTTATACAAAAGAATAGCCTTAGATCTATTTACGAGACGGGCAAAGTAATTTTGCCTATGGAAATTCAAGATTAATTTATATGGGCTGTAACAAGCAAATTCTATAATCAAAAAGATATTAAAATTTGAAATGAAACTTAAATCTATGCAGTTACAAAATAATTTAGTTTCCTTTGAAGAGTGAGTGTTAAGGGAATTAAGAAAAGGCTTATTTCAGCTCTGCATGTTTCAATTGTATGAGCAGCTTCTAAAGTGAAGGTCAATAGTGATTTAATTTTAAACGGCCTTTTTCCAACTCCAAATATAGAGATCAGAGAGCATAATTAGCACGAAGGATCCTCGATGAGTAAGCTTTTTTATCTTGTCTACTATCAGATGTCTTGATCTCAGCGATGGGCGTGCAAACTTTTCTTTTTCAATATATGTCTACTAGCAAGAAATTGCCAATGCACTTTATCAGAGAGGCACTTTGAAAGCTTTAATTAGTATTCATGATAATAATGAGCAATGCATAAATAATGAGATCTTTTTGTTTCAAAAGTATAGTTTTACAACACTTTAAAGATTGAAGTCAAGAGTGCGCCATTTCATATTTTATGGAGATACTTTAAGAACAATATGAATTTCTTCATAGAATCCCAATTGTTCAATTTTTTAAATCTCATTATAGCATATCGAGAATAGTGTATCTTTAGGAAGGCTCATACTTTCAACGAAGCATTTCAAGCCTTTGACTTAGTTTCGCATACAATGCATTACTAGAGCTTAATCAAGTTGAGATTCTCTACAATATTTATTCATTGCATTTATTTTTTTTGCCGACGAGATGCTGCTCAATTATCTCAAAATAGAAATTTGAAAATGTTTTGGAAAGTATAGAACGAAATTCCTTAAATCTTTAAAGTCGTTCTTCAAATAATTTTTGAATCATACATAGTTATTAATATTGTGGCGAAAAAATTTAATAGATTAGGATTGAAAGTAAAACAATAAAACATTCAGGATCGTGTTGCCATTATTATTTTTCAGTTAACGTATCCTTCAAAATGCGTTGCTAAGTATAAAAGGAAAGGTGTATATCTTTAATATATGAAAAATCTTTGAAAGATCCTTTATGGAAAGTTTAATTATTTTTTAAAGTAGAGATCAGTGCATAAAAGCTCAAAATATTAAATGAAACTAAATCATCTAGAATCAAGTGAGAGAAATTTACACTCTTTATACAAAAGAATAGCCTTAGATCTTTTTACGAGACGGGCAAAGTAATTTTGCCTATGGAAATTCAAGATTAATTTATATGGGCTGTAACAAGCAAATTCTATAATAAAAAAGATATTAAATTTGAAAAGAAACTTTCATCATTGCAGTTACAAATAATTTAGTTTCTTTCGAGGAGTAAGTGATAAAGGAGTTAAGAAAAGACTTATTTCAGCTCTGCTTGCTTCAATTGGATGAGCAGCTTCTTAAGTGAAGGTCAATCGTGATTTAATTTTAACGCGCGTTTTCCAACTGCAAATATAGAGATCAGAGAGCATAATAAGCACGAAGGATCCTCGATGAGTAAGCTTTAAATCTTGTCTTACTATCAGATGTCTTGATCTCAGCGATGGGCGTGCAAACTTTTCTTTTTCAATATATGTCTACTAGCAAGAAATTGCCAATGCACTTTATCAGAGAGGCACTTTGAAAGCTTTAATTAGTATTCATGATAATAATGAGCAATGCATAAATAATGAGATCTTTTTGTTTCAAAAGTATAGTTTTACAACACTTTAAAGATTGAAGTCAAGAGTGCGCCATTTCATATTTTATGGAGATACTTTAAGAACAATATGAATTTCTTCATAGAATCCCAATTGTTCAATTTTTTAAATCTCATTATAGCATATCGAGAATAGTGTATCTTTAGGAAGGCTCATACTTTCAACGAAGCATTTCAAGCCTTTGACTTAGTTTCGCATACAATGCATTGCTAGAGCTTAATCAAGTTGAAATTGTCTACAATATTTATTCTTTGCATTTTTTTTTGCCGACGAGATGCTGCTCAATTATCTCAAGATAGAGATTTGAAAATGTTATGGAAAGTATAGACCGAAATTTCTCAAATCTTTAAAGTCTTTTTTCATATAATTTTTAAATCCTACATAGTTATTAATATTGTGGCGATATTAATAGATTAGGATTGAAAGTAAAACAATAAAACATACAGGATTCGTTGCTGCAAATTATCTTGTTAGGTTAACGTAGAGTTATTCATAGGCCTTGCTTAAGTATAAAAGAAGGATATATCTCTATTAAGTATTACGTAAAATCTTTGGCAAATATCCTTGATGGAAAGTTTAATATTTTAATGTTGAGATCAGTGCATAAAAGCTCAAAATATTAAATGAAACTAAATCATCTAGGATCAAGTGAGAGAAATTTACACTCTTTATACAAAAGAATAGCCTTAGATCTATTTACGAGACGGGCAAAGTAATTTTGCCTATGGAAATTCAAGATTAATTTATATGGGCTGTAACAAGCAAATTCTATAATCAAAAAGATATTAAAATTTGAAATGAAACTTAAATCTATGCAGTTACAAAATAATTTAGTTTCCTTTGAAGAGTGAGTGTTAAGGGAATTAAGAAAAGGCTTATTTCAGCTCTGCATGTTTCAATTGTATGAGCAGCTTCTAAAGTGAAGGTCAATAGTGATTTAATTTTAAACGGCCTTTTTCCAACTCCAAATATAGAGATCAGAGAGCATAATTAGCACGAAGGATCCTCGATGAGTAAGCTTTTTATCTTGTCTACTATCAGATGTCTTGATCTCAGCGATGGGCGTGCAAACTTTTCTTTTTCAATATATGTCTACTAGCAAGAAATTGCCAATGCACTTTATCAGAGAGGCACTTTGAAAGCTTTAATTAGTATTCATGATAATAATGAGCAATGCATAAATAATGAGATCTTTTTGTTTCAAAAGTATAGTTTTACAACACTTTAAAGATTGAAGTCAAGAGTGCGCCATTTCATATTTTATGGAGATACTTTAAGAACAATATGAATTTCTTCATAGAATCCCAATTGTTCAATTTTTTAAATCTCATTATAGCATATCGAGAATAGTGTATCTTTAGGAAGGCTCATACTTTCAACGAAGCATTTCAAGCCTTTGACTTAGTTTCGCATACAATGCATTGCTAGTGATTAATCAAGTTGATATTATCTACAATATTTATTCTTTACAATTACTTTTTTGCCGACGAGAT
>ARYC01018165.1:0-21858 GCA_000711775.1 Oxytricha trifallax
GAAAGTATAGAACGAAATTCCTTAAATCTTTAAAGTCTTTTTTCATACAATTTTTAATCCTACATAGTTATTAATATTGTGGCGAAATTAATAGATTAGGATTGAAAGTAAAATAATAAAAGATACAGGATCGTTGTTGCCATTATTATTTGTCAGTTAACGTATCCTTCAAAATGCGTTGCTAAGTATAAAAGGAAAGGTGTTTCTCTTTAATATATGAAAAATCTTTGAAATATCCTTGATGGAAAGTTTAATATTTTAATGTTGAGATCAGTGCATAAAAGCTCAAAATATTAAATGAAACTAAATCATCTAGGATCAAGTGAGAGAAATTTACACTCTTTATACAAAAGAATAGCCTTAGATCTATTTACGAGACGGGCAAAGTAATTTTGCCTATGGAAATTCAAGATTAATTTATATGGGCTGTAACAAGCAAATTCTATAATCAAAAAGATATTAAAATTTGAAATGAAACTTAAATCTATGCAGTTACAAAATAATTTAGTTTCCTTTGAAGAGTGAGTGTTAAGGGAATTAAGAAAAGGCTTATTTCAGCTCTGCATGTTTCAATTGTATGAGCAGCTTCTAAAGTGAAGGTCAATAGTGATTTAATTTTAAACGGCCTTTTTCCAACTCCAAATATAGAGATCAGAGAGCATAATTAGCACGAAGGATCCTCGATGAGTAAGCTTTTTATCTTGTCTACTATCAGATGTCTTGATCTCAGCGATGGGCGTGCAAACTTTTCTTTTTCAATATATGTCTACTAGCAAGAAATTGCCAATGCACTTTATCAGAGAGGCACTTTGAAAGCTTTAATTAGTATTCATGATAATAATGAGCAATGCATAAATAATGAGATCTTTTTGTTTCAAAAGTATAGTTTTACAACACTTTAAAGATTGAAGTCAAGAGTGCGCCATTTCATATTTTATGGAGATACTTTAAGAACAATATGAATTTCTTCATAGAATCCCAATTGTTCAATTTTTTAAATCTCATTATAGCATATCGAGAATAGTGTATCTTTAGGAAGGCTCATACTTTCAACGAAGCATTTCAAGCCTTTGACTTAGTTTCGCATACAATGCATTGCTAGAGATTAATCAAGTTGAAACTCTCTGCAATATTTATTCTTTGCATTTCCTTTGTTACTGACGAGATGCTTCTCAAATATCTCAAAATAGAGATTTGAAAATGTTTTGGAAAGTATTGAACGCAAATTTCTCAAATCTTTAAAGTCTTTTTTCATACAATTTTTAATCCTACATAGTTATTAATATTGTGGCGAAATTAATAGATTAGGATTGAAAGTAAAATAATAAAAGATACAGGATCGTGTTGCCATTATTATTTGTCAGTTAACGTATTCTTCATAATGCTTTGCTAAGTGTAAAAGGAAAGGTATATCTCTTTAATATACGAAAAGTCTTTGAAATATCCTTGATGGAAAGTTTAATATTTTAATGTTGAGATCAGTGCATAAAAGCTCAAAATATTAAATGAAACTAAATCATCTAGGATCAAGTGAGAGAAATTTACACTCTTTATACAAAAGAATAGCCTTAGATCTATTTACGAGACGGGCAAAGTAATTTTGCCTATGGAAATTCAAGATTAATTTATATGGGCTGTAACAAGCAAATTCTATAATCAAAAAGATATTAAAATTTGAAATGAAACTTAAATCTATGCAGTTACAAAATAATTTAGTTTCCTTTGAAGAGTGAGTGTTAAGGGAATTAAGAAAAGGCTTATTTCAGCTCTGCATGTTTCAATTGTATGAGCAGCTTCTAAAGTGAAGGTCAATAGTGATTTAATTTTAAACGGCCTTTTTCCAACTCCAAATATAGAGATCAGAGAGCATAATTAGCACGAAGGATCCTCGATGAGTAAGCTTTTTATCTTGTCTACTATCAGATGTCTTGATCTCAGCGATGGGCGTGCAAACTTTTCTTTTTCAATATATGTCTACTAGCAAGAAATTGCCAATGCACTTTATCAGAGAGGCACTTTGAAAGCTTTAATTAGTATTCATGATAATAATGAGCAATGCATAAATAATGAGATCTTTTTGTTTCAAAAGTATAGTTTTACAACACTTTAAAGATTGAAGTCAAGAGTGCGCCATTTCATATTTTATGGAGATACTTTAAGAACAATATGAATTTCTTCATAGAATCCCAATTGTTCAATTTTTTAAATCTCATTATAGCATATCGAGAATAGTGTATCTTTAGGAAGGCTCATACTTTCAACGAAGCATTTCAAGCCTTTGACTTAGTTTCGCATACAATGCATTGCTACAGATTAATCAAGTTGAAATTGTCTACAATATTTATTCTTTGCATTTTTTTTTGCCGACGAGATGCTGCTCAATTATCTCAAGATAGAGATTTGAAAATGTTATGGAAAGTATAGACCGAAATTTCTCAAATCTTTAAAGTCTTTTTTCATATAATTTTTAAATCCTACATAGTTATTAATATTGTGGCGATATTAATAGATTAGGATTGAAAGTAAAACAATAAAACATACAGGATTCCGTCGTTGCCATTATTATTTGTCAGTTAACGTATCCTTCAAAATGCGTTGCTAAGTATAAAAGGAAAGGTGTTTCTCTTTAATATATGAAAAATCTTTGAAATATCCTTGATGGAAAGTTTAATATTTTAATGTTGAGATCAGTGCATAAAAGCTCAAAATATTAAATGAAACTAAATCATCTAGGATCAAGTGAGAGAAATTTACACTCTTTATACAAAAGAATAGCCTTAGATCTATTTACGAGACGGGCAAAGTAATTTTGCCTATGGAAATTCAAGATTAATTTATATGGGCTGTAACAAGCAAATTCTATAATCAAAAAGATATTAAAATTTGAAATGAAACTTAAATCTATGCAGTTACAAAATAATTTAGTTTCCTTTGAAGAGTGAGTGTTAAGGGAATTAAGAAAAGGCTTATTTCAGCTCTGCATGTTTCAATTGTATGAGCAGCTTTCTTAAGTGAAGGTCAATAGTGATTTAATTTTAAACGGCCTTTTTCCAACTCCAAATATAGAGATCAGAGAGCATAATTAGCACGAAGGATCCTCGATGAGTAAGCTTTTTATCTTGTCTACTATCAGATGTCTTGATCTCAGCGATGGGCGTGCAAACTTTTCTTTTTCAATATATGTCTACTAGCAAGAAATTGCCAATGCACTTTATCAGAGAGGCACTTTGAAAGCTTTAATTAGTATTCATGATAATAATGAGCAATGCATAAATAATGAGATCTTTTTGTTTCAAAAGTATAGTTTTACAACACTTTAAAGATTGAAGTCAAGAGTGCGCCATTTCATATTTTATGGAGATACTTTAAGAACAATATGAATTTCTTCATAGAATCCCAATTGTTCAATTTTTTAAATCTCATTATAGCATATCGAGAATAGTGTATCTTTAGGAAGGCTCATACTTTCAACGAAGCATTTCAAGCCTTTGACTTAGTTTCGCATACAATGCATTGCTACAGATTAATCAAGTTGAAATTGTCTACAATATTTATTCTTTGCATTTCCTTTTTTGCCGACGAGATGCTACTCAATTATCTCAAGATAGAGATTTGAAAATGTTATGGAAAGTATAGAACGAAATTTCTCAAATCTTTAAAGTCTTTTTTCATACAATTTTAAATCCTACATATATATTAATATTGTGGCGAAATCAATAGATTAGGATTGAAAGTAAAATAATAAAAGATACAGGATCGTGTTGCCATTATTATTTGTCAGTTAACGTATTCTTCATAATGCTTTGCTAAGTGTAAAAGGAAAGGTATATCTCTTTAATTATCGTTAAAAGTCTTTGAAATATCCTTGATGGAAAGTTTAATATTTTAATGTTGAGATCAGTGCATAAAAGCTCAAAATATTAAATGAAACTAAATCATCTAGGATCAAGTGAGAGAAATTTACACTCTTTATACAAAAGAATAGCCTTAGATCTATTTACGAGACGGGCAAAGTAATTTTGCCTATGGAAATTCAAGATTAATTTATATGGGCTGTAACAAGCAAATTCTATAATCAAAAAGATATTAAAATTTGAAATGAAACTTAAATCTATGCAGTTACAAAATAATTTAGTTTCCTTTGAAGAGTGAGTGTTAAGGGAATTAAGAAAAGGCTTATTTCAGCTCTGCATGTTTCAATTGTATGAGCAGCTTCTAAAGTGAAGGTCAATAGTGATTTAATTTTAAACGGCCTTTTTCCAACTCCAAATATAGAGATCAGAGAGCATAATTAGCACGAAGGATCCTCGATGAGTAAGCTTTTTTTCTTGTCTTACTATCAGATGTTTTGATCTCAGCGAGGGGCGTGCAAACTTTTCTTTCTACTAACAAGAAATTGCAAAAGCACTTTATCAGATAGGCACTTTAAAAACTTTAATTTATTATTTCATGATAATAATGAGCAATGCATAAATAATGAGATCTTTTTGTTTCAAAAGTATAGTTTTACAACACTTTAAAGATTGAAGTCAAGAGTGCGCCATTTCATATTTTATGGAGATACTTTAAGAACAATATGAATTTCTTCATAGAATCCCAATTGTTCAATTTTTTAAATCTCATTATAGCATATCGAGAATAGTGTATCTTTAGGAAGGCTCATACTTTCAACGAAGCATTTCAAGCCTTTGACTTAGTTTCGCATACAATGCATTGCTAGAGCTTAATCAAGTTGAGATTCTCTACAATATTTATTCATTCCATTTCTTTTTTTGCCGACAAGATGCTGCTCAATTATCTCAAAATAGAAATTTGAAAATGTTTTGGAAAGTATAGAACGAAATTCCTTAAATCTTTAAAGTCTTTTTTCATATAATTTTTTAATCCTACATAGTTATATATATTTTGTGGCGAAATTAATAGATTAAGATTGAAAGCAAAACAAAAAAACATACAGGATCGTGTTGCCATTATTATTTGTCAGTTAACGTATCCTTCAAAATGCGTTGCTAAGTATAAAAGGAAAGGTGTTTCTCTTTAATATATGAAAAATCTTTGAAATATCCTTGATGGAAAGTTTAATATTTTAATGTTGAGATCAGTGCATAAAAGCTCAAAATATTAAATGAAACTAAATCATCTAGGATCAAGTGAGAGAAATTTACACTCTTTATACAAAAGAATAGCCTTAGATCTATTTACGAGACGGGCAAAGTAATTTTGCCTATGGAAATTCAAGATTAATTTATATGGGCTGTAACAAGCAAATTCTATAATCAAAAAGATATTAAAATTTGAAATGAAACTTAAATCTATGCAGTTACAAAATAATTTAGTTTCCTTTGAAGAGTGAGTGTTAAGGGAATTAAGAAAAGGCTTATTTCAGCTCTGCATGTTTCAATTGTATGAGCAGCTTTCTTAAGGAAGGTCAATAGTGATTTAATTTTAAACGGCCTTTTTCCAACTCCAAATATAGAGATCAGAGAGCATAATTAGCACGAAGGATCCTCGATGAGTAAGCTTTTTATCTTGTCTACTATCAGATGTCTTGATCTCAGCGATGGGCGTGCAAACTTTTCTTTTTCAATATATGTCTACTAGCAAGAAATTGCCAATGCACTTTATCAGAGAGGCACTTTGAAAGCTTTAATTAGTATTCATGATAATAATGAGCAATGCATAAATAATGAGATCTTTTTGTTTCAAAAGTATAGTTTTACAACACTTTAAAGATTGAAGTCAAGAGTGCGCCATTTCATATTTTATGGAGATACTTTAAGAACAATATGAATTTCTTCATAGAATCCCAATTGTTCAATTTTTTAAATCTCATTATAGCATATCGAGAATAGTGTATCTTTAGGAAGGCTCATACTTTCAACGAAGCATTTCAAGCCTTTGACTTAGTTTCGCATACAATGCATTGCTAGAGCTTAATCAAGTTGAGATTCTCTACAATATTTATTCATTCCATTTCTTTTTTTGCCGACAAGATGCTGCTCAATTATCTCAAAATAGAAATTTGAAAATGTTTTGGAAAGTATAGAACGAAATTCCTTAAATCTTTAAAGTCTTTTCATACAATTTTTAATCCTACATAGTTATTAATATTGTGGCGAAATTAATAGATTAGGATTGAAAGTAAAACAAAAAAACATACAGGATCGTGTTGCCATTATAATTTGTCAGTTAACGTATCCTTCAAAATGCGTTGCTAAGTATAAAAGGAAAGGTGCATATCTTAATATATGAAAAATCTTTGAAATATCCTTGATGGAAAGTTTAATATTTTAATGTTGAGATCAGTGCATAAAAGCTCAAAATATTAAATGAAACTAAATCATCTAGGATCAAGTGAGAGAAATTTACACTCTTTATACAAAAGAATAGCCTTAGATCTATTTACGAGACGGGCAAAGTAATTTTGCCTATGGAAATTCAAGATTAATTTATATGGGCTGTAACAAGCAAATTCTATAATCAAAAAGATATTAAAATTTGAAATGAAACTTAAATCTATGCAGTTACAAAATAATTTAGTTTCCTTTGAAGAGTGAGTGTTAAGGGAATTAAGAAAAGGCTTATTTCAGCTCTGCATGTTTCAATTGTATGAGCAGCTTCTAAAGTGAAGGTCAATAGTGATTTAATTTTAAACGGCCTTTTCCAAATCCAAATATAGAGATCAGAGAGCATAATAAGCACGAAGGATCCTCAATGAGTAAGCTTTATATCTTGTCTTATTATCCGATGTTTTGATCTCAGCGAGGGGCGTGCAACTTTTTCTTTTTCAAAATATGTCGACTAGCAAGATATTTACAATGCACTTTAACAGAGAGGCACTTTGAAAGCTTTAATTAGTATTCATGATAATAATGAGCAATGCATAAATAATGAGATCTTTTTGTTTCAAAAGTATAGTTTTACAACACTTTAAAGATTGAAGTCAAGAGTGCGCCATTTCATATTTTATGGAGATACTTTAAGAACAATATGAATTTCTTCATAGAATCCCAATTGTTCAATTTTTTAAATCTCATTATAGCATATCAAGAATAGTGTATCTTTAGGAAGGCTCATACTTTCAACGAAGCATTTAAAGCCTTTAACTAAGTTTCGCATAAAATGCATTGCTACAGATTAATCAAGTTGAAATTGTCTACAATATTTATTCTTTGCATTTCCTTTTTGCCGACGAGATGCTACTCAATTATCTCAAGATGAGATTTGAAAATGTTATGGAAAGTATAGAACGAAATTTCTCAAATCTTTAAAGTCTTTTTTCATACAATTTTAAATCCTACATAGATATTAACATTGTGGCGAAATCAATAGATTAGGATTGAAAGTAAAACAATAAAACATACAGGATCGTGTTGCCATTATTTTTGTCAGTTAACGTATCCTTCAAAATGCGTTGCTAAGTATAAAAGGAAAGGTGTTTCTCTTTAATATATGAAAAATCTTTGAAATATCCTTGATGGAAAGTTTAATATTTTAATGTTGAGATCAGTGCATAAAAGCTCAAAATATTAAATGAAACTAAATCATCTAGGATCAAGTGAGAGAAATTTACACTCTTTATACAAAAGAATAGCCTTAGATCTATTTACGAGACGGGCAAAGTAATTTTGCCTATGGAAATTCAAGATTAATTTATATGGGCTGTAACAAGCAAATTCTATAATCAAAAAGATATTAAAATTTGAAATGAAACTTAAATCTATGCAGTTACAAAATAATTTAGTTTCCTTTGAAGAGTGAGTGTTAAGGGAATTAAGAAAAGGCTTATTTCAGCTCTGCATGTTTCAATTGTATGAGCAGCTTCTAAAGTGAAGGTCAATAGTGATTTAATTTTAAACGGCCTTTTTCCAACTCCAAATATAGAGATCAGAGAGCATAATTAGCACGAAGGATCCTCGATGAGTAAGCTTTATCTTGTCTACTATCAGATGTCTTGATCTCAGCGATGGGCGTGCAAACTTTTCTTTTTCAATATATGTCTACTAGCAAGAAATTGCCAATGCACTTTATCAGAGAGGCACTTTGAAAGCTTTAATTAGTATTCATGATAATAATGAGCAATGCATAAATAATGAGATCTTTTTGTTTCAAAAGTATAGTTTTACAACACTTTAAAGATTGAAGTCAAGAGTGCGCCATTTCATATTTTATGGAGATACTTTAAGAACAATATGAATTTCTTCATAGAATCCCAATTGTTCAATTTTTTAAATCTCATTATAGCATATCGAGAATAGTGTATCTTTAGGAAGGCTCATACTTTCAACGAAGCATTTCAAGCCTTTGACTTAGTTTCGCATACAATGCATTGCTAGAGATTAATCAAGTTGAAATTCTCTACAATATTTATTCTTTGCATTTCCATTTTTGCCGACGAGATGCTGCTCAATTATCTCAAAATAGAGATTTGAAAATGTTTTGGAAAGTATAGAACGAAATTTCTAAAATCTATAAAGTCTTTCTTCATACAATTTTAAATCCTACATAGTTATTAACATTGTGGCGAAAATTAATAGATTAGGATTGAAAGTAAAACAATAAAACATACAGGATCGTGTTGCCATTATTATTTGTCAGTTAACGTATCCTTCAAAATGCGTTGCTAAGTATAAAAGGAAAGGTGTATCTCTTTAATATATGAAAAATCTTTGAAATATCCTTGATGGAAAGTTTAATATTTTAATGTTGAGATCAGTGCATAAAAGCTCAAAATATTAAATGAAACTAAATCATCTAGGATCAAGTGAGAGAAATTTACACTCTTTATACAAAAGAATAGCCTTAGATCTATTTACGAGACGGGCAAAGTAATTTTGCCTATGGAAATTCAAGATTAATTTATATGGGCTGTAACAAGCAAATTCTATAATCAAAAAGATATTAAAATTTGAAATGAAACTTAAATCTATGCAGTTACAAAATAATTTAGTTTCCTTTGAAGAGTGAGTGTTAAGGGAATTAAGAAAAGGCTTATTTCAGCTCTGCATGTTTCAATTGTATGAGCAGCTTCTAAAGTGAAGGTCAATAGTGATTTAATTTTAAACGGCCTTTTTCCAACTCCAAATATAGAGATCAGAGAGCATAATTAGCACGAAGGATCCTCGATGAGTAAGCTTTTTATCTTGTCTACTATCAGATGTCTTGATCTCAGCGATGGGCGTGCAAACTTTTCTTTTTCAATATATGTCTACTAGCAAGAAATTGCCAATGCACTTTATCAGAGAGGCACTTTGAAAGCTTTAATTAGTATTCATGATAATAATGAGCAATGCATAAATAATGAGATCTTTTTGTTTCAAAAGTATAGTTTTACAACACTTTAAAGATTGAAGTCAAGAGTGCGCCATTTCATATTTTATGGAGATACTTTAAGAACAATATGAATTTCTTCATAGAATCCCAATTGTTCAATTTTTTAAATCTCATTATAGCATATCGAGAATAGTGTATCTTTAGGAAGGCTCATACTTTCAACGAAGCATTTCAAGCCTTTGACTTAGTTTCGCATACAATGCATTGCTACAGATTAATCAAGTTGAAATTGTCTACAATATTTATTCTTTGCATTTCCTTTTTTGCCGACGAGATGCTACTCAATTATCTCAAGATAGAGATTTGAAAATGTTATGGAAAGTATAGAACGAAATTTCTCAAATCTTTAAAGTCTTTTTTCATACAATTTTAAATCCTACATATATATTAATATTGTGGCGAAATTAATAGATTAGGATTGAAAGTAAAATAATAAAAGATACAGGATCGTGTTGCCATTATTATTTGTCAGTTAACGTATTCTTCATAATGCTTTGCTAAGTATAAAAGGAAAGGTATATCTCTTTAATATACGAAAAATCTTTGAAATATCCTTGATGGAAAGTTTAATATTTTAATGTTGAGATCAGTGCATAAAAGCTCAAAATATTAAATGAAACTAAATCATCTAGGATCAAGTGAGAGAAATTTACACTCTTTATACAAAAGAATAGCCTTAGATCTATTTACGAGACGGGCAAAGTAATTTTGCCTATGGAAATTCAAGATTAATTTATATGGGCTGTAACAAGCAAATTCTATAATCAAAAAGATATTAAAATTTGAAATGAAACTTAAATCTATGCAGTTACAAAATAATTTAGTTTCCTTTGAAGAGTGAGTGTTAAGGGAATTAAGAAAAGGCTTATTTCAGCTCTGCATGTTTCAATTGTATGAGCAGCTTCTAAAGTGAAGGTCAATAGTGATTTAATTTTAAACGGCCTTTTTCCAACTCCAAATATAGAGATCAGAGAGCATAATTAGCACGAAGGATCCTCGATGAGTAAGCTTTTTATCTTGTCTACTATCAGATGTCTTGATCTCAGCGATGGGCGTGCAAACTTTTCTTTTTCAATATATGTCTACTAGCAAGAAATTGCCAATGCACTTTATCAGAGAGGCACTTTGAAAGCTTTAATTAGTATTCATGATAATAATGAGCAATGCATAAATAATGAGATCTTTTTGTTTCAAAAGTATAGTTTTACAACACTTTAAAGATTGAAGTCAAGAGTGCGCCATTTCATATTTTATGGAGATACTTTAAGAACAATATGAATTTCTTCATAGAATCCCAATTGTTCAATTTTTTAAATCTCATTATAGCATATCGAGAATAGTGTATCTTTAGGAAGGCTCATACTTTCAACGAAGCATTTCAAGCCTTTGACTTAGTTTCGCATACAATGCATTGCTACAGATTAATCAAGTTGAAATTGTCTACAATATTTATTCTTTGCATTTCCTTTTTTGCCGACGAGATGCTACTCAATTATCTCAAGATAGAGATTTGAAAATGTTATGGAAAGTATAGAACGAAATTTCTCAAATCTTTAAAGTCTTTTTTCATACAATTTTAAATCCTACATATATATTAATATTGTGGCGAAATTAATAGATTAGGATTAAAAGTAAAACAATAAAACATAGAGGATAGTGTTGCCATTATTATTTGTCAGTTAACGTATTCTTCATAATGCGTTGCTAAGTATAAAAGGAAAGGTGTTTCTCTTTAATATATGAAAAATCTTTGAAATATCCTTGATGGAAAGTTTAATATTTTAATGTTGAGATCAGTGCATAAAAGCTCAAAATATTAAATGAAACTAAATCATCTAGGATCAAGTGAGAGAAATTTACACTCTTTATACAAAAGAATAGCCTTAGATCTATTTACGAGACGGGCAAAGTAATTTTGCCTATGGAAATTCAAGATTAATTTATATGGGCTGTAACAAGCAAATTCTATAATCAAAAAGATATTAAAATTTGAAATGAAACTTAAATCTATGCAGTTACAAAATAATTTAGTTTCCTTTGAAGAGTGAGTGTTAAGGGAATTAAGAAAAGGCTTATTTCAGCTCTGCATGTTTCAATTGTATGAGCAGCTTCTAAAGTGAAGGTCAATAGTGATTTAATTTTAAACGGCCTTTTTCCAACTCCAAATATAGAGATCAGAGAGCATAATAAGCACGAAGGATCCTCAATGAGTAAGCTTTATATCTTGTCTACTATCAGATGTCTTGATCTCAGCGAGGGGCGTGCAAACTTTTCTTTTTCAAAATATGTCGACTAGCAAGAAATTGACAATGCACTTTATCAGAGAGGCACTTTGAAAGCTTTAATTAGTATTCATGATAATAATGAGCAATGCATAAATAATGAGATCTTTTTGTTTCAAAAGTATAGTTTTACAACACTTTAAAGATTGAAGTCAAGAGTGCGCCATTTCATATTTTATGGAGATACTTTAAGAACAATATGAATTTCTTCATAGAATCCCAATTGTTCAATTTTTTAAATCTCATTATAGCATATCGAGAATAGTGTATCTTTAGGAAGGCTCATACTTTCAACGAAGCATTTCAAGCCTTTGACTTAGTTTCGCATACAATGCATTGCTAGAGATTAATCAAGTTGAAATTGTCTACAATATTTATTCTTTGCATTTCCTTTGTTGCCGACGAGATGCTGCTCAATTATCTCAAGATAGAGATTTGAAAATGTTATGGAAAGTATAGAACGAAATTTCTAAAATCTTTAAAGTCTTTTTTCATATAATTTTAAATCCTACATAGTTATTAAAATTGTGGCGAAATTAATAGATTAGGATTGAAAGTAAAACAATAAAACATACAGGATCGTGTTGCCATTATTATTTTGTCAGTTAACGTATTCTTCATAATGCTTTGCTAAGTATAAAGGGAAGGTATATCTCTTTAATATACGAAAAATCTTTGAAATATCCTTGATGGAAAGTTTAATATTTTAATGTTGAGATCAGTGCATAAAAGCTCAAAATATTAAATGAAACTAAATCATCTAGGATCAAGTGAGAGAAATTTACACTCTTTATACAAAAGAATAGCCTTAGATCTATTTACGAGACGGGCAAAGTAATTTTGCCTATGGAAATTCAAGATTAATTTATATGGGCTGTAACAAGCAAATTCTATAATCAAAAAGATATTAAAATTTGAAATGAAACTTAAATCTATGCAGTTACAAAATAATTTAGTTTCCTTTGAAGAGTGAGTGTTAAGGGAATTAAGAAAAGGCTTATTTCAGCTCTGCATGTTTCAATTGTATGAGCAGCTTCTAAAGTGAAGGTCAATAGTGATTTAATTTTAAACGGCCTTTTTCCAACTCCAAATATAGAGATCAGAGAGCATAATTAGCACGAAGGATCCTCGATGAGTAAGCTTTTTATCTTGTCTACTATCAGATGTCTTGATCTCAGCGATGGGCGTGCAAACTTTTCTTTTTCAATATATGTCTACTAGCAAGAAATTGCCAATGCACTTTATCAGAGAGGCACTTTGAAAGCTTTAATTAGTATTCATGATAATAATGAGCAATGCATAAATAATGAGATCTTTTTGTTTCAAAAGTATAGTTTTACAACACTTTAAAGATTGAAGTCAAGAGTGCGCCATTTCATATTTTATGGAGATACTTTAAGAACAATATGAATTTCTTCATAGAATCCCAATTGTTCAATTTTTTAAATCTCATTATAGCATATCGAGAATAGTGTATCTTTAGGAAGGCTCATACTTTCAACGAAGCATTTCAAGCCTTTGACTTAGTTTCGCATACAATGCATTGCTAGAGATTAATCAAGTTGAAATTCTCTACAATATTTATTCTTTGCATTTCCTTTTTTGCTGACGAGATGCTGCTCAATTATCTCAAAATAGAGATTTGAAAATGTTTTGGAAAGTATTGAACGAAATTTCTCAAATCTTTAAAGTCTTTTTTCATACAATTTTTAATCCTACATAGTTATTAATATTGTGGCGAAATTAATAGATTAGGATTGAAAGTAAAATAATAAAAGATACAGGATCGTGTTGCCATTATTATTTGTCAGTTAACGTATTCTTCATAATGCTTTGCTAAGTATAAAAGGAAAGGTATATCTCTTTAATATACGTAAAAATCTTTGAAATATCCTTGATGGAAAGTTTAATATTTTAATGTTGAGATCAGTGCATAAAAGCTCAAAATATTAAATGAAACTAAATCATCTAGGATCAAGTGAGAGAAATTTACACTCTTTATACAAAAGAATAGCCTTAGATCTATTTACGAGACGGGCAAAGTAATTTTGCCTATGGAAATTCAAGATTAATTTATATGGGCTGTAACAAGCAAATTCTATAATCAAAAAGATATTAAAATTTGAAATGAAACTTAAATCTATGCAGTTACAAAATAATTTAGTTTCCTTTGAAGAGTGAGTGTTAAGGGAATTAAGAAAAGGCTTATTTCAGCTCTGCATGTTTCAATTGTATGAGCAGCTTCTAAAGTGAAGGTCAATAGTGATTTAATTTTAAACGGCCTTTTTCCAACTCCAAATATAGAGATCAGAGAGCATAATTAGCACGAAGGATCCTCGATGAGTAAGCTTTTTATCTTGTCTACTATCAGATGTCTTGATCTCAGCGATGGGCGTGCAAACTTTTCTTTTTCAATATATGTCTACTAGCAAGAAATTGCCAATGCACTTTATCAGAGAGGCACTTTGAAAGCTTTAATTAGTATTCATGATAATAATGAGCAATGCATAAATAATGAGATCTTTTTGTTTCAAAAGTATAGTTTTACAACACTTTAAAGATTGAAGTCAAGAGTGCGCCATTTCATATTTTATGGAGATACTTTAAGAACAATATGAATTTCTTCATAGAATCCCAATTGTTCAATTTTTTAAATCTCATTATAGCATATCGAGAATAGTGTATCTTTAGGAAGGCTCATACTTTCAACGAAGCATTTCAAGCCTTTGACTTAGTTTCGCATACAATGCATTGCTAGAGATTAATCAAGTTGAAATTCTCTACAATATTTATTCTTTGCATTTCCTTTTTTGCCGACGAGATGCTGCTCAATTATCTCAAGATAGAGATTTGAAAATGTTTTGGAAAGTATAGAACGAAATTTCTCAAATCTTTAAAGTCTTTTTTCATACAATTTTTAATCCTACATAGTTATTAATATTGTGGCGAAATTAATAGATTAGGATTGAAAGTAAAACAATAAAAGATACAGGATCGTGTTGCCATTATTATTTGTCAGTTAACGTATTCTTCATAATGCGTTGCTAAGTATAAAAGGAAAGGTGTATCTCTTTAATATATGAAAAATCTTTGAAATATCCTTGATGGAAAGTTTAATATTTTAATGTTGAGATCAGTGCATAAAAGCTCAAAATATTAAATGAAACTAAATCATCTAGGATCAAGTGAGAGAAATTTACACTCTTTATACAAAAGAATAGCCTTAGATCTATTTACGAGACGGGCAAAGTAATTTTGCCTATGGAAATTCAAGATTAATTTATATGGGCTGTAACAAGCAAATTCTATAATCAAAAAGATATTAAAATTTGAAATGAAACTTAAATCTATGCAGTTACAAAATAATTTAGTTTCCTTTGAAGAGTGAGTGTTAAGGGAATTAAGAAAAGGCTTATTTCAGCTCTGCATGTTTCAATTGTATGAGCAGCTTCTAAAGTGAAGGTCAATAGTGATTTAATTTTAAACGGCCTTTTTCCAACTCCAAATATAGAGATCAGAGAGCATAATAAGCACGAAGGATCCTCAATGAGTAAGCTTTATATCTTGTCTTATTATCCGATGTTTTGATCTCAGCGAGGGGCGTGCAACTTTTTCTTTTTCAAAATATGTCGACTAGCAAGATATTTACAATGCACTTTATCAGAGAGGCACTTTGAAAGCTTTAATTAGTATTCATGATAATAATGAGCAATGCATAAATAATGAGATCTTTTTGTTTCAAAAGTATAGTTTTACAACACTTTAAAGATTGAAGTCAAGAGTGCGCCATTTCATATTTTATGGAGATACTTTAAGAACAATATGAATTTCTTCATAGAATCCCAATTGTTCAATTTTTTAAATCTCATTATAGCATATCGAGAATAGTGTATCTTTAGGAAGGCTCATACTTTCAACGAAGCATTTCAAGCCTTTGACTTAGTTTCGCATACAATGCATTGCTAGAGATTAATCAAGTTGAAATTGTCTACAATATTTATTCTTTGCATTTCCTTTTTTGCCGACGAGATGCTGCTCAATTATCTCAAGATAGAGATTTGAAAATGTTATGGAAAGTATAGAACGAAATTTCTTAAATCTTTAAAGTCTTTCTTCATACAATTTTTGAATCATACATAGTTATTAATATTGTGGCGAAAAAATTTAATAGATTAGGATTGAAAGTAAAACAATAAAACATACAGGATCGTGTTGCCATTATTATTTGTCAGTTAACGTATCCTTCAAAATGCGTTGCTAAGTATAAAAGGAAAGGTGTATCTCTTTAATATATGAAAAATCTTTGAAATATCCTTGATGGAAAGTTTAATATTTTAATGTTGAGATCAGTGCATAAAAGCTCAAAATATTAAATGAAACTAAATCATCTAGGATCAAGTGAGAGAAATTTACACTCTTTATACAAAAGAATAGCCTTAGATCTATTTACGAGACGGGCAAAGTAATTTTGCCTATGGAAATTCAAGATTAATTTATATGGGCTGTAACAAGCAAATTCTATAATCAAAAAGATATTAAAATTTGAAATGAAACTTAAATCTATGCAGTTACAAAATAATTTAGTTTCCTTTGAAGAGTGAGTGTTAAGGGAATTAAGAAAAGGCTTATTTCAGCTCTGCATGTTTCAATTGTATGAGCAGCTTCTAAAGTGAAGGTCAATAGTGATTTAATTTTAAACGGCCTTTTTCCAACTCCAAATATAGAGATCAGAGAGCATAATTAGCACGAAGGATCCTCGATGAGTAAGCTTTTTATCTTGTCTACTATCAGATGTCTTGATCTCAGCGATGGGCGTGCAAACTTTTCTTTTTCAATATATGTCTACTAGCAAGAAATTGCCAATGCACTTTATCAGAGAGGCACTTTGAAAGCTTTAATTAGTATTCATGATAATAATGAGCAATGCATAAATAATGAGATCTTTTTGTTTCAAAAGTATAGTTTTACAACACTTTAAAGATTGAAGTCAAGAGTGCGCCATTTCATATTTTATGGAGATACTTTAAGAACAATATGAATTTCTTCATAGAATCCCAATTGTTCAATTTTTTAAATCTCATTATAGCATATCGAGAATAGTGTATCTTTAGGAAGGCTCATACTTTCAACGAAGCATTTAAAGCCTTTAACTAAGTTTCGCATAAAATGCATTGCTAGAGATTAATCAAGTTGAAATTGTCTACAATATTTATTCTTTGCATTTCCTTTTTGCCGACGAGATGCTGCTCAATTATCTCAAGATAGAGATTTGAAAATGTTATGGAAAGTATAGAACGAAATTTCTCAAATCTTTAAAGTCTTTTTTCATACAATTTTTAATCCTACATAGTTATTAATATTGTGGCGAAATTAATAGATTAGGATTGAAAGTAAAATAATAAAAGATACAGGATCGTGTTGCCATTATTATTTCTCAGTTAACGTATCCTTCAAAATGCGTTGCTAAGTATAAAAGGAAAGGTGTTTCTCTTTAATATATGAAAAATCTTTGAAATATCCTTGATGGAAAGTTTAATATTTTAATGTTGAGATCAGTGCATAAAAGCTCAAAATATTAAATGAAACTAAATCATCTAGGATCAAGTGAGAGAAATTTACACTCTTTATACAAAAGAATAGCCTTAGATCTATTTACGAGACGGGCAAAGTAATTTTGCCTATGGAAATTCAAGATTAATTTATATGGGCTGTAACAAGCAAATTCTATAATCAAAAAGATATTAAAATTTGAAATGAAACTTAAATCTATGCAGTTACAAAATAATTTAGTTTCCTTTGAAGAGTGAGTGTTAAGGGAATTAAGAAAAGGCTTATTTCAGCTCTGCATGTTTCAATTGTATGAGCAGCTTCTAAAGTGAAGGTCAATAGTGATTTAATTTTAAACGGCCTTTTTCCAACTCCAAATATAGAGATCAGAGAGCATAATTAGCACGAAGGATCCTCGATGAGTAAGCTTTTTATCTTGTCTACTATCAGATGTCTTGATCTCAGCGATGGGCGTGCAAACTTTTCTTTTTCAATATATGTCTACTAGCAAGAAATTGCCAATGCACTTTATCAGAGAGGCACTTTGAAAGCTTTAATTAGTATTCATGATAATAATGAGCAATGCATAAATAATGAGATCTTTTTGTTTCAAAAGTATAGTTTTACAACACTTTAAAGATTGAAGTCAAGAGTGCGCCATTTCATATTTTATGGAGATACTTTAAGAACAATATGAATTTCTTCATAGAATCCCAATTGTTCAATTTTTTAAATCTCATTATAGCATATCGAGAATAGTGTATCTTTAGGAAGGCTCATACTTTCAACGAAGCATTTAAAGCCTTTAACTAAGTTTCGCATTAAATGCATTGCTAGATATTAATCAAGTTGAAATTGTCTACAATATTTATTCTTTGCATTTCCTTTTTGCCGACGAGATGCTGCTCAATTATCTCAAGATGAGATTTGAAAATGTTATGGAAAGTATAGAACGAAATTTCTTAAATCTTTAAAGTCTTTTTTCATACAATTTTTAATCCTACATAGTTATTAACATTGTGGCGAAATTAATAGATTAGGATTGAAAGTAAAACAATAAAAGATACAGGATCGTGTTGCCATTTTTATTTTTCAGTTAACGTATCCTTCAAAATGCGTTGCTAAGTATAAAAGGAAAGGTGTATATCTTTAATATATGAAAAATCTTTGAAATATCCTTGATGGAAAGTTTAATATTTTAATGTTGAGATCAGTGCATAAAAGCTCAAAATATTAAATGAAACTAAATCATCTAGGATCAAGTGAGAGAAATTTACACTCTTTATACAAAAGAATAGCCTTAGATCTATTTACGAGACGGGCAAAGTAATTTTGCCTATGGAAATTCAAGATTAATTTATATGGGCTGTAACAAGCAAATTCTATAATCAAAAAGATATTAAAATTTGAAATGAAACTTAAATCTATGCAGTTACAAAATAATTTAGTTTCCTTTGAAGAGTGAGTGTTAAGGGAATTAAGAAAAGGCTTATTTCAGCTCTGCATGTTTCAATTGTATGAGCAGCTTCTTAAGTGAAGGTCAATAGTGATTTAATTTTAAACGGCCTTTTTCCAACTCCAAATATAGAGATCAGAGAGCATAATTAGCACGAAGGATCCTCGATGAGTAAGCTTTTTATCTTGTCTACTATCAGATGTCTTGATCTCAGCGATGGGCGTGCAAACTTTTCTTTTTCAATATATGTCTACTAGCAAGAAATTGCCAATGCACTTTATCAGAGAGGCACTTTGAAAGCTTTAATTAGTATTCATGATAATAATGAGCAATGCATAAATAATGAGATCTTTTTGTTTCAAAAGTATAGTTTTACAACACTTTAAAGATTGAAGTCAAGAGTGCGCCATTTCATATTTTATGGAGATACTTTAAGAACAATATGAATTTCTTCATAGAATCCCAATTGTTCAATTTTTTAAATCTCATTATAGCATATCGAGAATAGTGTATCTTTAGGAAGGCTCATACTTTCAACGAAGCATTTCAAGCCTTTGACTTAGTTTCGCATACAATGCATTACTAGAGCTTAATCAAGTTGAGATTCTCTACAATATTTATTCATTGCATTTATTTTTTTTGCCGACGAGATGCTGCTCAATTATCTCAAAATAGAAATTTGAAAATGTTTTGGAAAGTATAGAACGAAATTTCTCAAATCTTTAAAGTCTTTTTTCATACAATTTTTAATCCTACATAGTTATTAATATTGTGGCGAAATTAATAGATTAGGATTGAAAGTAAAATAATAAAAGATACAGGATCGTGTTGCCATTATTATTTGTCAGTTAACGTATTCTTCATAATGCTTTGCTAAGTGTAAAAGGAAAGGTATATCTCTTTAATATACGAAAAATCTTTGAAATATCCTTGATGGAAAGTTTAATATTTTAATGTTGAGATCAGTGCATAAAAGCTCAAAATATTAAATGAAACTAAATCATCTAGGATCAAGTGAGAGAAATTTACACTCTTTATACAAAAGAATAGCCTTAGATCTATTTACGAGACGGGCAAAGTAATTTTGCCTATGGAAATTCAAGATTAATTTATATGGGCTGTAACAAGCAAATTCTATAATCAAAAAGATATTAAAATTTGAAATGAAACTTAAATCTATGCAGTTACAAAATAATTTAGTTTCCTTTGAAGAGTGAGTGTTAAGGGAATTAAGAAAAGGCTTATTTCAGCTCTGTGTCAAATGTATGAGCACCTTCTTAAGTGAAGGTCAATAGTGATTTAATTTTAAACGGGCTTTTTCCAAAATCAATATAAAGATCATTTTCAGAATCATAATAAGCGCGAAGGATCCTGGATGAGAAAGTTTTTAATCTTGTCTTACTATCAGATGTTTCGATCTCAACGAGGGCCGTGCAAACTTTTCTTTTCCAAAATATTTCTATAATTAATATTAGCAAAGAAATGCCAATGACTTTAATCAGAGACGAGCACTTTGAAGCGGTTAATTTAGTTATTCATAGATAATATATGAAAGACAATGCAAAATAATGAGATCTTTTTGTTTCAAAAGTATAGTTTTACAACACTTTAAAGATTGAAGTCAAGAGTGCGCCATTTCATATTTTATGGAGATACTTTAAGAACAATATGAATTTCTTCATAGAATCCCAATTGTTCAATTTTCTTAAATCTCATCTAAGCATTTCGATAATAGTGTATCTTTAGAAAGGCTCATACTTTCAACGAAGCATTTCAAGCCTTTGACTAAATTTCGCATATAAAACATTGCTAGAGCTTAATCAAGTTGAGATTCTCTACAATATTTATTCATTCCATTTCTTTTTTTGCCGACAAGATGCTGCTCAATTATCTCAAAATAGAAATTTGAAAATGTTTTGGAAAGTATAGAACGAAATTCCTTAAATCTTTAAAGTCTTTTTTCATATAATTTTTAATCCTACATAGTTATTAATATTGTGGCGAAATTAATAGATTAGGATTGAAAGTAAAATAATAAAAGATACAGGATCGTGTTGCCATTATTATTTGTCAGTTAACGTATTCTTCATAATGCTTTTTGCTAGGTATAAAAGGAAAGGTGTATATCTTTAATATATGAAAAATTTTTGAAAGATCCTTGATGGAAAGTTTAATATTTTAATGTTGAGATCAGTGCATAAAAGCTCAAAATATTAAATGAAACTAAATCATCTAGGATCAAGTGAGAGAAATTTACACTCTTTATACAAAAGAATAGCCTTAGATCTATTTACGAGACGGGCAAAGTAATTTTGCCTATGGAAATTCAAGATTAATTTATATGGGCTGTAACAAGCAAATTCTATAATCAAAAAGATATTAAAATTTGAAATGAAACTTAAATCTATGCAGTTACAAAATAATTTAGTTTCCTTTGAAGAGTGAGTGTTAAGGGAATTAAGAAAAGGCTTATTTCAGCTCTGCATGTTTTCAATTGTATGAGCAGCTTCTAAAGTGAAGGTCAATAGTGATTTAATTTTAAACGGCCTTTTTCCAACTCCAAATATAGAGATCAGAGAGCATAATTAGCACGAAGGATCCTCGATGAGTAAGCTTTTTATCTTGTCTACTATCAGATGTCTTGATCTCAGCGATGGGCGTGCAAACTTTTCTTTTTCAATATATGTCTACTAGCAAGAAATTGCCAATGCACTTTATCAGAGAGGCACTTTGAAAGCTTTAATTAGTATTCATGATAATAATGAGCAATGCATAAATAATGAGATCTTTTTGTTTCAAAAGTATAGTTTTACAACACTTTAAAGATTGAAGTCAAGAGTGAGCCATTTCATATTTTATGGAGATACTTTAAGAACAATATGAATTTCTTCATAGAATCCCAATTGTTCAATTTCTTTAAATCTCATTTTACATATCAAGAATAGTGTATCTTTATGAAGGCTCATACTTTCGACGAGTTATTTAAATTCTTTAACTAAGTTTCGCATTAAATGCATTGCTAGATATTAATCAAGTTGAAATTGTCTACAATATTTATTCTTTGCATTTCCTTTTTGCCGACGAGATGCTGCTCAATTATCTCAAGATGAGATTTGAAAATGTTATGGAAAGTATAGAACGAAATTTCTTAAATCTTTAAAGTCTTTTTTCATACAATTTTTAATCCTACATAGTTATTAACATTGTGGCGAAATTAATAGATTAGGATTGAAAGTAAAA
>ARYC01018166.1:0-15357 GCA_000711775.1 Oxytricha trifallax
TCTTTCATTGGCTTGTCAGAGGGATCATCTCTGTTAAAGACATCAAAACCTGAAATGTTGACTTGAACTGCCAAGTTGAGAGTGAACTTGTGAATAGAGTTTGTGTGCTCAACCAATTCTTAAACTGATTTTGCAGTGTGTTTGCAGTCCTTAGACATGCACAGGTACAAGGGTAAGTTTACTTGCATCTCAATAATTTTAAAATGATTATAATTAAAGATACGAAAATAATTAAAGATAGACTTGGGAATATCCCAGATTAAAACTTTAAGGAATAGAAATTTAAATTTAGCTTTAATTGCATAATATACTTTTAATAGGTAAAGCAGTAAAAATATATTGTTGTTGAACTTGACTTAAGTAAATTAAACTGCTTGATAATTATAAATACTCATAAACTGCTGGAGCTCTCTACTTCTCAATTTTCATCTCTTTTGAAGCTTTTGATGTCCAAATCCACGTGATCATTTGCGTTTTGTTCAAATCAAAATAGAAGTCATGACTCAATGCTTCAGCAGGTGTAATTCTCTTAGCGTAGTCCTCATTTAAGAGTTACTTGATCAAATCGAAGAAGTTTCCTGGCTCTGCATTCTCAATTTTCTCTGGTAGAGGTGGCTACTTTCCTGAAATTTGCATCTCCTTGATTTAAGTTGAGTTGAAAGGCAAACACTTTATATCATTTCATAGAAAGTTACGCCCAGCGCATAAGAATCGATTTTTCTGAAATCGCGAGCAGGAAGATGCATGGCTGGTATTTGCTTGAAAATTTCAGGAGCTTGGTATCCAAATGATCCTCCAATATTTGGGTTGTTGTAGTTGCCCCATTCGCTTACTACTGGCATCCAATTTTCATTCATGAGAATGTTTGCTGGCTTGATATCAAGATGATTGATACGGAGTTTATGTGCAGCAGATATACCTTGAAGTATGCAATATGAAATTGTCTGAATTTACTTGAGATTGAACTTTTGTTTTTAGATCATATTGGCGAGATTATCAATATGAATGTCCATCAGCATTGCTTTCTTGTCAAAGAAATTAATCTATGCTACAACCTTGATAATAAAATGCTTTCCAACTTATATGGACTCTTGAATCTTTCTGATAATATTGAATTCTACTTAGTACTGGATCCTTGTCTGGTGCTGTTGGGAACTTAATGGCATACTACTTGTAAGGTATTTTCATTAATTGAGCTTATTCTTCTGAAACTGGGTAGCAAGAATAAACATGCCCATAGCCTCCACTGCCAAGCTTCTCAAATATGTTGAACCCATTTCGATGAGCTTCTATCTTCTAACAGTAGTGTAAATCTCTTTTCAGCCTGTCCATCCTTCTTTTAAAATGCTCACTATCCTTTTTAAACAGATGCCTCTCTCAGCAATTGATTTAATCACGCTTACACCTTCCTAATACAAGAACTCATATTATTGGTATAGAGAATCCCACTTCATGAAGCGCTGCTACAGTGCCTAGTTCAACTTGCTATACATATAGTCCTCAACTTGATGGCGAATGCATGCATCTTTAATTTCCAATTCTGTAAAGTGAATCTCACTATCTGAATCATACTCAATGATTCTTGCAGGAACTTTGATCTTTGACTTGTTCAAGATTGTTCGCAAGAACTCAAGATCTTTCTTGACTTTTAATGCCTTGCACTTTACTTCCTCGATTTTCTTGGCAAACTGCTCTAAATTTTCAGTCAACAAGGATCCACGCAATTTCATGCTTGATTAAGCTTTCATAGAGTCACTGGCTAAATTCTATCTCTTGGGTATAGGTTAAAGCTCAGTAAGTTCGTTTGGATGGTCGTGCTAAGTTCTCTTTTGTAAAAGCGAAGACATCTTAGGCAGGCATTCTTTATCAATCAAGGATGGTGATTTAATGACGCTAGTATTCATTGCTGGTTCTTACATTTGAGCTCCACGATTGAGAATTTAGTGTTACTCTTCAATTTGTTGGCTCATCTATTATTCTTAATGACTGATTAATAACTGTTAGCTTCTCATGTTCTTGTAAGGTTATCTAGAATAGCAGTAAAACAAATGCCCTTGATTCGAACCCTGCAAATGAAGAAGGAACTTTAAGTTAGCATAGTTGAAATCTTTCAGACCAAGGATATCGAAAGTTGTCTTTTCATTTTAATTCCATATAAGTACTTCAACTGCTGGTGACTTGTTAATGAGTTTTGTTGATGCAATCAAAGATTCTTAAATCATAAGAGTATTGTAGGAGTAAATATGTGTGATTGGTTTCTAATCAGGAGTAACCAGCTTTGACATTTTTGCAATGTCGTTGTGAATGAAGTTCACTTTGCTTAACACCTCCGTGATAGTTTCATTATCTTAAAATAGTTTTATATTTTTATCAAGTACCAACACTGTTTGGTTGTGTGGAAGCAAGTTTCGATTCTTGGAATTCATAAATTCAATCGAGTAATAGTGTCTTTGTGAATCTTGGAAATATCGCATATAGCGATCTTTTGTAAAACGTGCGACAAAGTTTACCTGAATATCAAGGAAGGTCGATTGACTGGTCATTCCTAGTTTCTTCAAGAAGTCTTAAAGGATGTTGACTGAGCCAAAGGTGACTTCTCCATGAGTAGTTGAGACTTAGGCATTTTTGACAAGAGGGCACTGGACCATTTAAGTGTTTGATCTCAATCTTCTGTTCACTGAATTTGGATTATTTGGAATGGTTTTCAGCTGCTCGTTATATACCATGCTAGAATATAGATTGCTATTATGTTTTAACTCATTCAGAATCTACTTGAGAGTGGCATTTATTGTTTGTTGAGACATATTTCTAAGTTCTCTATCTCATGTTAATTTTGATTCAGCTTGTAAGTATTCCAGGCATTTTATACTTAACTCTAAACTTCTGGATAGTATGTTATTCGATAGTCTTGGATGTTTTATGATACAGCTAGTTAAGTTGAGGGCTTTATCAAATGGCATTATCCCTGTTTTTGGTCTTTGATTTAAAAGATTCGTAGTACTAAGTCTATCCAAGCTGCTCCTTAGGACTCCTGTTGATCTGCTAGACAGCATTGATTCAAAATAAGCTTATAGAGTAGAGAATTGCTGGGCACTTGATTGCAAAGCTCGAAGTTGATTGATTTGGATCCGGGTTGGCTCTGCTAATCATTTTAGACTTTATGTACTTGGAGAGTTGGAGGACAGTAGTAAACTTTGTAGCATTTATCGTCGAGATTTTTCCACACAGCTCTCAAAGCTTGCAATGCAATAGGTTAGCAACGATTTCTTATAATAGTAGAAACATCGTTTATCTGCTTAAGGAACTCATCATCAGCGATCATGTGTGAAATTTCGGAGATTGAAGAGACATCTGAAAGAGTTTAAGCATGTTGGTTCTAATTTTAATTTCTCAATTAGGGAAGCTGCTCCATTAAGTTAGCGTTGACTGGGTTCTATAAGTGTTGTACAGGTATTTGCACTTCTATTGCTTGTTAATCAACCAATTCAACAGCTTGATCAATATCTCCAGGCATCTGCAAATATGCATCAATCATCATTTGCTAATTTCCAGCAGCAACTTCCTATTAATTTTCCTTATTTGTGCGTGAGGATTTGCAATACAATAGGTGTAGGTTCTTTTAAACACTTTCCTTTTATGTGCTTTCTTAGACTATCTTTAGAGGAGAATGGTTTCAAACAATACTTGCATCGAACATGATCTCTCTTGTACTTCTCGATCAAGTCATTTATTTTCTTCTCGCTGTATTCCTCTCCGTGAAAGCTTTTCAAATGCTTATATAGAGACTGAGAAAAACAGAAGCTGGCTCCGCAATCAGGAAATAGCAAACAAATTGCTTATCTGCTTTGGGTTGATTTTCTAAAATTTACATAGTGGAAGTTAATTTGGAATTATAAATTGAAATAATAAACAATTCAAATAACTTACTGTTGATTAAGCAATAGAGCTTCGATGTTTGGATGGCTCAAAGTTTGGTATAGGAACATAGCTTCACTCCATTGAGTCAGTCTGAAATATTCTGATTATGAGTTTTTGCTTAACTACATTAATGTATTCATGCTTCCTTAGATTAGAGACATTGCATGAGTCAAGTTCTAAATTTCAACTCTAAGGCTGCATAGATCCAGATGAAGATACCCTGAAGATATCTCAAGGTTGTATAGTTCCAGGTTGTATAAGTCCGGCTGCAAGACTCCAGACTGTATAGATCCATGTTTGTAAGTATCCTCTCCTTCATTTTATATTTTCAATTACGTTAATCTGGGTGATGTGTGATTAAACCAACACAGTCCAAGAATGTGCTGAACTTTATTGGATTGATCCCTGATTTAAGAGTCCAAGTTGTACAGGACTGATTGCATAGTTCCAGATGAAGATATCCTGAAGATATCGAAATCATACATTTTCAACTTCGAGTTTTTCATTCTTATTGACTATCATCTTTTATAAATGGTTTACTTTAGTAGAGAGCGAGCAAGCATTAGTAGTCAAACTAATAAAGTAACAGAGTGCTATCGATAACATCTTTACTTTCCCTAAAATTTTAAGAGTGGTTAATACTCATCTGTCTGCCAATTTTAATACTAAGCAATCAAATTAATTAAGAAGTAGCATTCAATTAATTACTATTAAATATGGAAAGTGCAAGCACTGCCAAGAAAGTCTACTGCTACTGCCTCCACTGCAGCTCCATCAATCCGAAGAGAATTACCTGGAGCAACTATGCGAGACACATCCAGAACTTTCATTGTGAGCGCTACTAATAACTCAAATCAATTAATGGCAAGCGCAAAGATAAGGAATCCAAGATTTTTGTTGATTACGTACTTGAAGAAGATGTAGTATGTGTTGATGTGGATTCTCAACTTTACAAGCTTCGAGATGAAGTTGACTTGAGCAAATACAAAAGCTTCCTCAAAAATGGTATTGGTACTGAAGAGCCCTCTAAATCAAAGTAAATTGCCTCGTTCAACCAAGTCAAAGCATAATCAAAGTTTGAAATAAGCAGAAGTAAGATCAAACCCAAGCTCTAGATATACATGAAGTAAAAAGCAATTCAAAAGTCTAGGATCAAGCGCAAGGCATACATTTAAAAACTTCGCGATAGCATTGCCACTTTACATGCAAGATGTGAGAATCTAGAAATAGAAAACAAACGATTAAGATAAACTAAAACAAAGTAATAGAAATAATAGAAAGGTAAGTTATTTGATAGGGTAGCTCCTAATTATATAAGAAATAGTAATTAATAAATACTTTAGGTAGGTAATAACCTATCTAAAAAGCGAAAAGTCACAAGTTATAGGCCAATAGAAGTTGAAAAAGTTTGCAGCTGAGATGGATTAAAGTGATGAGACTGAGAGTGAAAACAATTTTATATCCACAAGTATGCCAAAGCAATCAAAGTTTGACGATGCGGTAGATTCTCAATCTTCAAGTTAGAGCAATGAAGTTGACGAAGAAATGAAATAAATAACTTCATAAGCAGACTCAAGCAGCAGCAGAAGCAGTGAAGATATAGATGAATTCGATTTTGACATACACTCAGAAGTTGATTGTGTAATAACACCATAGAAGGTAACATCCAAGAAAGATCATAAGCACGATCTCGAAGAATCGACGATTGACAAAAATTCCGAACCTTGGATAGACAATGCAAAAGTTCTAAATTTGAAATTAAACTCTGAGTCGAACTTAAAGTATATTGGGGTTTTACGCTAAGACTTGTTGAGCAATAATGCAACTTCATACTTCTAGTATTACAATTAGATGATTAAGCTTATCAAACAGAGTGTCTTCTCATTTAAGGATAATGAAGAAGATTACGTGAAGACACTTGCAAAGTACTTGAATTTCTTGGGGTTCGTTTAAATTAGAATCATGTACTTGCTTTCAACTAAAGAAGTCGTCTTCCAGATGAAAGATTTGCAAAACGATTTCCAATACAGTTGGATGAAACTTTATTTAGGCCAGCACGCTAAATATAGAGCAAATCACGAATTCAACCTTTTGAAAGATCACAGAGATGCCAAATTCATTCTGCCTTGCTAGAATCTCTTCTTTGACAGTGATGAGAGCCTTTTCATCTAAAACTTTAAGATCAACTAGAAATGCCAACCTCTTGGGAAATTCCTTATGCATGTACCAAAACTTAAGGAAGTTTTTAGACTTAGGATAGCTCTAGGTGTATGTATTGCAAATATTGAGCTAATGCAGCGAGGTATATTCGCTCCTCATCAAAGTATTATGAGATATCTTGTTGGTACCACCTCATTCAACTTGAGAGTGCTAATAACTGGACTGGACTTTGCTTTCTTGAAGGAGCGTCTCTTCAAACCTTGGAGTGGGTTCAGCATAACTTCTAACAAATTGCAGCAAGCAGCAAGAGACGACAAAGCTATTCACTAATCTAATGAATACTTGAACAAGCCAGTTGCTTTCATTCTCTACTTAGTGCTAAAGCCAGAATAGGATAATTTGATTTTGAAGGTTTCTAAAGACGGCTATCTTTCAGATGAAGAGAAGGCAGCTCCAGCGTAGGGAAATCAATTCAGAGGCTATGGATTAGTGCAACAACTCTGGTCTGGCAAGATCATTATAAAGGCTGCTGCTAATGAACTACTAGGTATGATTGAAGATGACTATCCAAGACATACCATGCACCTTAAGGATGAAATCGCATTCTTAAGCAACTGTCAGTGACTATCGCAAACTATTAATAATCCCTTCCCTAATACATTCACAACCTAATCTCTTGCACTATACTCTTTAATCTAATTTACTCTTCTATTCTACTTTACGATTGCACTCTACTAAATGACTAGATAATGCAGCAATCGATTGCAGTATTCATATCCACTTATATCAGGCATAAATTTTGCATTATTATGAGATTTTATCAAATTTTGGGTTTTAAGGTTGTATGGCTCCACCCTCAGATTGTATGGTTCCAGGAAGATACCCTGAAGATATCTCAAATTTCAAGGCTTGTGAAAATTTTCGAGAATATTGCTAATAGCTCTGCTTACTTTATGATTGACGAGCCTTACTACATTGATATGATATACTACAACAGTGATGTAGATAAAAGTGCTAATACAAGCTGATCTGATGTCTATAGGTTAGAATATGAGAGGTCAAACTTGAAAAATTCTTAGTATTTCATGACAGTTTATAACAGCTTTCAAACCAACAGTTTGAGTCTCTATCTTGAAACATCGATTTTTGCCTAAGAGCTCTGACTTCAACTCTAATGATGTTTTCGATGCCTCTGATACGATTAATGATGATTTGGATGGGTTTGGCATGATTAGGTGAGAGTTGGGTATGTTAAGTCAATTGGTCTTTAGTTTGAGAATAGACCTAAATTCTAAGCAATACTATGGTTAAGAAGTCAAAAACCTCTCTAAAGTCAAACTTGTCATTTCTTACCCCTTATAATCACTATACCTCCATAACACCTCCAATCAATGCAATAGAGTATAGCAACATCATATATAAGTGATAGAGTTATATTTGAGGTGGTTTAGTCGAATTAGAGATGCTAAGTTGAAAGAATCCACTCTAAGGTTGTATGGTTCCAGATGAAGATATCCTGAAGATATCTCCAGGTTGTATGGTTCCAGGAAGATATCCTGAAGATATCTCCAAAATTCATGCAAAAGTGTATTAAGAAATCACTGAGTATGTTAATTGCTCAACATAAAGTTGTATAGCTGCATTAGAGACAAAATATGCAAGACTCAACCTTAGGTTGTAAGAATCCAAGTTGTACAGCTCCAGTTGTATGAATCCAGCTGCATGACTCCAGATTGTATGGTTCCAGGCCTATTTAAGCCAGCGAATTTCATAATTCATTATCACATTAAAATTTTGCAAATTTAAGCAAAAATCAAACTTTTGCCTCTTGATTTTTTGCTGCTATAACTTAAGACTTCTTCCTAACTTTCATAATAGCCAATATCTAACATGCTCCTTCTACTCGGGAGCATTAGGGTCCAGCCACAGCCTATGGTTGGATACCCTCCATTTAAGAGTAAAATAATTTTAAAGAAGATTTTTAAAGAATTCTATCGTTTCTAAGAGGTTTTAAACTTTTAGTTCTGCTACTTATAACTCAGCAAAATTTCGATTCATCGATTGTAAGATAAAAAGAAGAAAGATACTCTATTAACTTGTAGAGATAGGGTTCAATCAAAGCCTGTGATTGATCATGCCTGAATCAAGAGTTCAACAAATAACATATAAATCACAGAGATTTTGATGATTTTTCTAAATCAGAGATAGTATTGCATAATTCCCAAATTTTATAAACTAATTGGAGATAGTTAAAAATTAAACTAAAGCTTGCTCTATTCACAGCTATCAGAGCATTAATAAATATTAGTCAATATGTTGGCTACTCTATCTAAAATAAATGAGAGAGGTTGGTGTGATTTTGATAATACAACAGCTAATAAAAAATAAAGATTATCAAAATCTGAGTTACGTTGAATCACTGCGAACAACCACTTGAATATTGAAATGAGTGGTGGTGGTGGTGCAAACCCTACTTAAGCGAGGCAGTGTAATAATTATTTTAGGATGAGTTTCGGGTGGTCACTAAAAGATACTGGAAGCTTTTTTTCGATCGGATTGAGGGGTAAGAAGGCTTAAAATATATTGGAAGATTTTACTCGTTCTTACTCGGAGATCCCTCTCACTAGTGGGTACTGGAAACGCTAGCTGAGCAGTAGCCAACCTTCACATCTTTGAATCAATAGATATTGGAAGCTTTGATTCACTGGTGTGTACCAAGGGGAAGCACGAAGAAACTCATCCTGACTTGTCTAATCTTTTTAAAAATGGTAAGTATTTTAGGAGAGAATCAATCAGAGGAATCAATAGCAGTGGTCATTATCAGAGAGTAAAATCAAAGCAGCAATCATTAAATGGTAATAATAATTTTAATCTTTTTATAGAATCTAAACGGAAAATCAAAATGCGCGCATTCAGTTGAGAGCTCTCATGATCAAGTCAAATTGAACCACCAAAGACTGAATTTATTGAAGTCATTATCTAAATCTCCAGTAATTTTAGGGAAATAATTTTAAGAGATGCAAATAAATTATAAATCAATTGTTTTGACTTATTTAGGTTTGTTATCATAATTTTAGGTCTGAATAGTAACTGGTTAGTCAAAATTACTTATCTTATAGTCTGCTAGGTTGAAGATGATTTTAGCGAACGAAAATTATTACTGTCAATAGAGTTAATCTTAGAGAGGTTTTTAATTAGCAGCAAAAGCATTGCTTTTAAATTATAGAGATTTAACAATTAATAAGTATTATAAATCACTCTTAAAGTGTAATTGCCACTTTAGATCATAAAGGCAACTTAGTTTAATTTAATGTAAATTAATTTAGCTTTTTAGCATTACTATTCAAATACTTAGGTAATTTAACAAAAGTGTAGGGTATAAAAAGAATTAACCCCAACTCAGATAAAACTGCGATTTAATAATTATTTACTCAGATTTAATCACACAGCGAAAGTTACTGATCCAACGAATTCTTAGGGTTCTGGCATTTCTTGCGATGTCAACTGCTTTCAAATTCTTCATCATACTTATTTATAGTATTTCTGTATTCCCTTGATTTAACTATAAATTGCGCGTTAGCAATAATTTCAAATAAAACACTTACTCAACTTGAATTAGACTGTCATTATCAAAGCTGAAGAACCAACCATCAGAAGAATCTTCAGGATCAAGAAGTATAAACACTTAGTGCATGTATGGGTCTTCCTTCTTGAATGGATAAATCCATACGTTGTGATATCCGCACCACATATAGGTTACTGCAACAACTGATTCGTTCTCTGCAACCTCCAAAATTACAACATTCTTGAAACCTCTTTGCGGATCAACTTAAAACTTGAATGTGCGCTTGAATCCCTCGTCGATCACCTATACTTTGCGAATGCATCAACATTGCTAAATTACTTGCCTTATAAATCTCTAAGATGTATCCACCAGGTGCTTTAGAGGAATGAATAAAAGTGAAGCAGTGCTGCTTCGTAGTGCTGACTTCATTCTTTGATATAATTATTGATTATAAAATAATAACTTATTAATAATAAAGCATCAATTGCGAGGTTGCATAAACCTCTTTGCATATTATATTGCTTAACAGATGCAAATAATCAACATAATAATTCTAAGCTTGTTTAAGCTTGCAATGCATTGCTCAACCCATCTCTTATGCTTAAGCAGGTCTGTACCTGAAGTTCATGATTTCGATCACAAATTAGATAAGCTCTTAGTTGTCACCCAGGAATAGACCTTAGATTTATATGGTTCTGATAGTGTGAAGGCAAGTTGAATGCCAAAGACGATTGTGTATTGCTCAAGTGACTGATCCATGAATTGAAGCACTTAAGTTCCAGTGAGAACTTATCCTCGCGAATCTGTTATGAAGGAGCGCTACATTAGCAAGTTTGATAATTAATAATATTAACATAATATAATAGTCTTAAGAGCTCAATATTAAGCTTAATATAAGCATGTAGTAATAAGAATGTTTTAAATTGGCAAAGGAATGTTTGATTCAAAATTAAGTTATACTAAATCAAACTCTAAAGCTACATTGGAAAATATACTTGTGAAATATTATAAGTAGGAAACAGATATCTCAATCATTAGGAGGGACAACTTCAGCTTCTTTCACATCTGAATGTTGTTCTTATTCAGAATCTTTGGGAGGATTAGGTTGAATCTAATCTGCTGCTTACCCGTTGATGGAATCTAGGGGTTGATTTTGTTGGGACTGCAATACCTATGGAGGTTGTTGCTCAACTTACAGCTGGCCATCTTGATCATGATTCTTCCCCTCTTGTAAGTTGATCTAAGAAATCTCGTTTAGCATTTCAAGTTATTGCTGTTGCTACGAGACCTGTTGAGTTCCGGCTAAGACTTTTGAATCTAATCTTTCACCTTACTTTCATCTCCTTTACTCTGATCCTCTTTCAATGAATCTGAATCTCCAACTTGATCCTTCAACTAGTTGCTATCCTGCTTGATTTGATCTTGCTAACTTTGAGGTAAGTGCTACTTCAATTGAGAATCTTGATTAGCAATCTGAGAATTATTCTGAAGTTGAGGATTTGAAACTGTCAACTTTGTTTATGGCATTTCAATCTATTACGATTGCTGAATGATTTATTGTTGCTCTTACTGTTGGAGTTACTGCTATTGCTCTTGCAACTTTTGTTTCTACACCAGTTAATCTGAAGCAAGTCGCTGCTGTTCTTCTGCAAGAAGCCTTTCCTTGGCCAGTTTCTCCTCTTCAGCAACCCTCATCTCTTCTGCAATTCTCTCCTCGTCAGCAACTCTCTTCTTTTCAGCAATCCTCATCTCTTCTGCAATTTGCTTTCTTCAGCAATCTTCCTCTCTTCAACAATTTTCTTCTCTGCAAGTTCTTTCTCTACAGCGATTCTCTTCTCTTCAGCAACTTTCTACTCTTCAAGTTTTTTCTCGTGTGCAATTCTCTCCTCGTCAGCAATCTTCCTCTCTTCAGCAATTTGCTACTCTTCAAGTTCTTTCTCCTATTGAATTCTCTTCTCTTCTGCAATTCTTTGATTTTCGGCTAACTCCTACTTTGCAAGTTCCTTCAACTCTACCATTTGCTTCTGTTCAGCAATTCTCTACTCCTCTGCTATTCTTTTCTGTTCCTCAGCACGTGTCTGATCATTTTCAAGCTACTAATCTATTTCAAATTGTTACTGCACTTCAATCAAGTTTTGTTGCTCCTACTGCTACAATTGACCTTAATTTTAAGCCTGTTAGTTTTATTATGCGAAAGAGTTTTCACATAAAGTTCTTAGGTTAAACTCTGATTGATTGCAAATCGAGGAGATGATGTTGGTTGCCTAGAAGGCGAAATCTCCATCTAGTTCTGATCATCCTCATCGTTTCCATTTGTATTCTCATGTTGGGGTGACTATTGTATAATTACTTTATCTCCAAAACCTGAGTTACTTAGGTTTTAATTTTCTTAGTTTCCAACGCTTTGCTCAGATTTGAGAAGTAAGTTTTTTTATGGAAGCTGTTATGGTGTACTTTTCTTTTATGAAAAATTTGATATTGGAGAAAACATTGAAGTAGTCCCTTATCTATGTTATGGTGATTATACTTGATTCTTAGCTTGTATCCTCTGCTGATCATCAAGGATTTTGGGTTAAAGGAATACCTTCTACTAATAATTTAGATGAGCGCTTGAACGCATTGAGCCATCTCCATATATATTATTAGGCCTGAGATTATTTAATTGCTGCTAGCTTATTTAATTGTTAAACATCTATGAGAATGCGATGGTAGATTGAGAGGTTATTAAATAAGATTATTGCTGCAATTTTCATAACCCTGATCATGGGATTAAATCAGAAACTGGGCACCTTAATTGTTAGAACCAATGAAATTTGAATCGTAAGGATTTGGAGAAGTGACTTTAGAAAAGCAAGGATTGGTCAAATATGGGGTTTTTGGTAGTTATTATTAGCTATTCTAGCTTTATCTATTCAAGTTGGGGACTGGAATCGAATCTCGTAATTAAAACTAAGCTTTCTGTCTCCTAATCGGCTTATTAAGTTGGTTGCATCAAATCGACTACTAATTGTTTGAAATTTGTTTGGAGTAGAAGGATTTTCAGGATAAGCGAAGAATGCACTTTGATGAGCGTCTGTGTCGGTCAATCCTAGAACATTTGAATTATTTGGCTAGGAGTTTTACTCATCTTAAGAGTGTCTTAAGATATATTCTTCATCTTATTCTATCTTCTGACTTTTTTTTGAATGACTCGATTCAGTTTACGTTTTTCTGTGGTTAGAGTCAGCTTCATCTATGTTTAACTATTAGTTTACTTAATCCTAATGCTTAGAATCTTCATTAGAACTAGATCTCCTGATGCTATTCCTCTTCAACCTTTTTCTGGAAGTTTAGCCTTGTAAGGAACCTTATTTCTAATAACTTTTCACACTGGTGATTTATGAGCTAGAGGAGCTACCGATAGAATGACTCATATTATTTTCTTAGTTTCCTCCTTAGCTGTTGTCTAACGAGTTCATATTCTTGGACGAGCAATTCGTTGCGTTATTATTAATCTAATCCTGATTATTGTTCAGCTGGATCTAGATGTTTGAGTTTCTATTATGGGGTGTCTGTGGGAATTGTTGATATGGGGTTTACTATTAAGAGTAGTTTTACTGCATAACAAAGCTGTTTTGCTGCGACTAATTACATAGTCCAAACTAATTGTTTTGAGACCCATAGTATCTTTGATATTGCTATAAAGCAGAAGACTCGTGCTTGATTTGGCTTAACTAACTTTGACTGGACCTGTTCTGAGAGTATTAATCGCTAGGATTATTAAGTCTCTTGCCAAGGATGCTCTCACGAGCCCCAACTTCACGAGTTTAAGATCTAAATAAATTTTAGAGAGAAATAACTTACTCTAAAGTTTGCTGAATCGTATTTTATGTGTAAACCAATTAAGGAAACAATTTGCTAAGCTTGCATATCATGGGATTTATATGAAAAGTAGACTCTTCTTTAGAGATATTTTTTGTGGTAGGCAACTCGATTGGTAAGAGAATTTGATTCTAAACCACATCACAGAAATCATCTTGGTAGCGTGTGAGAATGCAAATTTTGGTTTATATAGGTGGCAAAGGCTGCTTAGCTTTTTAAGTTGATGCCATAAATTTCGTGGTCTCAATCGCGGCTCTTAAGTCTGAAGGAAGTTGAACGTTTAGTTGCTCGATATTGAATTACCTCCTATCAGTTAAAATCTCTCCAAGCCTAAAAATATAACATGCTTTAAATAATAACAAATCTTACCTTTCACTATGCCAATAATACAAATTGGCATTCTACTGTATCATGGAACTATCCAATTATGCTTTCAGCATCGCATAAAAATCCTTGCCGAAATTGAATAGTTTTTATTGTAATCCATTTTAAAGTTAGCGAGATTGCTTGGTAAAGAGAGAGATGGTATCAGCTAGTTATAAACTTAAGTCGATAACTTGATAGGGATCGTATAGTTAGCTTCTTGGATCGATAATACCAGCTAATTTATTGCAATGAAAACCTAAGGTAATTAGTTAGTTAAAACAGTATACTTACTTGCACAATGAGAAGGGTCTTTCATTATGTTTGAAAAAGTTGTCAACTTCTCTTAAATATTGCTGATTGAGAGAATATCTTCAGGGCTTTGATTGATGAACTCAGTTGCTCCATTGTCTTCATCACTATAATCGATGTCGCTAGCATTTTCATAAGTGAGACAGCAGGTCTGAGTCTTTAAGTAATCTATTGAGCGTTTCAAGTCAGCAATTGCAAACGGCAACTCTTTGCAGGAATACCTATAGTAATTAATAATTTAACAAAACTTACCAACTGAAAAATCTCTAAAAGAATTCTCTTGCCAGAATGCGAGTGTCTGCTTATCCTCCTAGAATTGATAGCTATGGCTTTAAGTCTCTTATGCATTAGTAAATATTGATACAAAATACAATTTTACTTCCTGCGCGTATTCCAGAGTCTTTAGTCAGTTCGAGAATGAGATTATTGATCCATGTATTTTTACCATCAAAGTCCTTTATTTCAACAGGAAGTTTCGTTAGTTTGTTGTATCTATTGCTCATATATTAGAGTTGACCAAACTTATCGCATCTAATAACTACAAAGTGACTTTGAGGAATTTATATCCATTTTAAAAAGCAGTTCAACGAATATAGTGCCTTTGTTCTTAAATAAGTTTTCAAAATATGCTTTATTGCTTTTAAGATACATGCAAAGACTTTCTACTCTGGAGAGATCTCTCTCAAATATATCAAGTTACTGAATGCGAGATACTTTATAGTTCCTGGACTTATTGTCAAACGCACACCAATTCAGAACATCAATGAGAGGGAATCTTAGTGGGTTGAGAAAGTAATCATTTAAAAAGTAGTGAGGATGCATTTACAACAAACCACAGAGCATCATTGCAAAAGCTGTGGAGTTGGGAAACATAGGGGCATCATTGATAATAGCAAGCAAGCCCATAATTTCTGATAGATAACAATAGTTGCTTGGGTCCATTATAAGAGATGTTTTGAAAGTACTGTTCAAATTAAAAATTATAGCCTTGCTACGCATCTGAAATGCATGCATCTTGTAGCTGAATTATTATTCTTAAAAGTAGTGTGGTGTGTACATTAGCCTGTAGCTTGTCTCCTCAAAGAAAGGTGATCCAGAAAATTTAATCTGTGCTAAAGGTTCCAATTATTAAGTGATATAGTCATAACAATCGAGGGCAAATGTTTTCATGCTCGATA